>VZRF01010378.1:109839-239094 GCA_013396875.1 Vireo altiloquus | reverse complement strand
GGGTGGGGCACTGTTTGTTATCTCCTAGGATGACTCATCCCTGATAACACCCTCCAGGTGCTATCTCTGTTAATGGCCCTTCAAGCTCCCACAGCATGACTCATCCAATTACATCAGCCCACTGTGAGATGCTCCGCCCATGGGGGAGGAGCTAAGCATTCCCACCTGGATCTAACCTGGGGTTTGGAAGAGCACAAACAGCCCTTACTTTCTGGATTCCCAGAGGACAAGAGCTACCACTGGACCTTCAGGTAAAGATCAGACCAGAGCTTTCTACAGGGTCACTGCTTTGACAGGACCACTTCATCTGGACTGCTAGCACCACCCTGACTAACAGGGTGTCAGGTTGTATCCTGCCTCTGTCAGTGTTCTTCCACTATTGCATTTATTTTAATTTTCCTGTTAAATTATCATTCTGACCTAAGATCTCCCACTGGTTTGTTTTCAAACTAGTACAGAGGACTCGGTGGCCTTGGTGGTAACTAGCAGAGTTTGGACCTAGTATGGGACAGTCATTAATGATGACATACATTGGAGAAATACAATGGGGAAATACAAAGGCTGTGAAAGAGGCTGTGCCTCTGAGCACACACTGATGAGAGAAAAAGGATACAAGCATCCTCTTCTGCCCTTTAGCATAACTTTTGGGGCTGAAAAGAGAACAGTAAAACATTGTTTTTCCAGGAAAAATCCAGTTTCCCCTGAATCCATTCCGTACTCCGGAAAAAATCCAGTCCGGGTTTTCCGAATTACCGAGTCCATTCCGGACTCCGTAAAAATCCAGCCCGGGTTTTCCGAATTACCGAGTCCATTCCGGACTCCGTAAAAATCCAGCCCGGGTTTTCCGAATTACCGAGTCCATTCCGGACTCCGTAAAAATCCAGCCCGGGTTTTCCGAATTACCGAGTCCATTCCGGACTCCGTAAAAATCCAGCCCGGGTTTTCCGAATTACCGAGTCCATTCCGGACTCCGTAAAAATCCAGCCCGGGTTTTCCGAATTACCGAGTCCATTCCGGACGCCGGAAAAATCCAGTCCGGGTTTTGCCGCACGCCGTATTTGGGAGCCGCTGCCTTATCAAATCCCGGACAGCAATCAGCGCGGTGTTGTTATCACGTGACCCAAACTTTACCTGGCTAGATCCCGCACGGAGCCGCATGACTAACAAGTTTTTCATACTTCGTTGAAGTGCTCTCATCACCTCCCTGCTTCCCTTTTTAGTCTCCAACGAGAGCCTGGTGTTATTGATGACAAGCACTGCGTTAAAACTTTCCTACCTCCGTGACAAAACACTTTTCCCGCTGCTCTGGTCACAGCTGGTTGGGATGGGGTTTATGTGCCCGTATCTACCCACGTGACCCAAACTTTACCTGGCTAGATCCCGCACAGTGCCCGATGACGAACAAGTTTTTCAGACTTCTTTAAAGTGCTCTCATCACCTCCACTTGCTTCACTTTTTAGCCTCCAACGAGAGCCTGGTGTTATTGATGACAAGCACTGCGTTAAAACTTTCCTACCTCCGTGACAAAACACTTTTCCCGCTGCTCTGGTCACAGCTGGTTGGGATGGGGTTTATGTGCCCGTATCTACCCACGTGACCCAAACTTTACCTGGCTAGATCCCGCACAGTGCCCGATGACGAACAAGTTTTTCAGACTTCTTTAAAGTGCTCTCATCACCTCCCCCTGCTTCCCTTTTTAGTCTCCAACGAGAGCCTGGTGTTATTGATGACAAGCACTGCGTTAAAACTTTCCTACCTCCGTGACAAAACACTTTTCCCGCTGCCCTGGTCACAGCTGGTTGAGATGGGGTTTGTATCTACCCACGTGACCCAAACTTTACCTGGCTAGGTCCCGCACGGAGCCCTATGACGAACAAGTTTTTCAGACTTTTTTAAAGTGCTCTCATCACCTCCACTTGCNGAAGTGCTCTCATCACCTCCCTGCTTCCCTTTTTAGTCTCCAACGAGAGCCTGGTGTTATTGATGACAAGCACTGCGTTAAAACTTTCCTACCTCCGTGACAAAACACTTTTCCCGCTGCCCTGGTCACAGCTGGTTGAGATGGGGTTTGTATCTACCCACGTGACCCAAACTTTACCTGGCTAGATCCCGCACAGTGCCCGATGACGAACAAGTTTTTCAGACTTCTTTAAAGTGCTCTCATCACCTCCCCCTGCTTCCCTTTTTAGTCTCCAACGACAGCCTGGTGTTATTGATGACAAGCACTGCGTTAGAACTTTCCTACCTCTGTGACAAAACACTTTTCCCGGTGCCGATCGCCTTTGCTCTTGTCACAGCTGGTTAAAATGGGGTTTATATGCCTGTAATCTATGCGCCCTCCTTACAACCCAGGAAAGCTTCAGTTCAGAAAATGTAGCATCCGGCAGTATTCAATGCTATAACAACAGGCTGAATTACTTACTGCATTTAACAGAATTTGTTTTAAAAATTTGCTATTCTGATTATTGCCTGGATCCCGCTCACCTCAGGTTTGGTGCTTTTAAAAGTGAACTAGAACAGTGCATTAAATTCCTGATTATTGGCAAAGCAGCTCTCCTATTTTTCACTACTGCCCATGTGAACAAGGAAAACTTGGCTAAGGCAGCCTTGCAGAATTTGGCCAGAGCTTGGAATACTAGCACTGGGTGAAGGAACTTTTCGTATATAAAAGCTGAAATGCGTGAGGCTGGATGGACCAAAACAAAAGGGTGAAACGGCAGCCCTGGGATGTGCTGATCGCCTGCAGCTGCCGGTGTTCAGTCCCGTCCTGAGTGCCACCACACCTCTGACACAGCCGATTTCTCGGGTCTTTGAGCATCTCAGATTGAGTTTCACTGAATTGCATACAGCTGAATGGATGTGCAACTACAATTCGTATTAAGTGTAAGTTTACAAATACTGGATCTGGAAATGTAATGTCTGTTACTCTAATTTTCTTTACCAATTCAAAATTTCACATTTCGTCTCCAGTAGACTAGGAAAAAAACCCACGAAAAATATTTCTTGGACTATTCCTGAGCAATGTTTTTATGTACTGTAAAATAATCTACTTTATTAGTACAATTCTTAATATTCTCACTTTTTAAACTACATATAAATCCATGCTTTGAAATTTTACAAAGCTGAAGATCTGGTAGGTACAATGCAAGATAGAAACAGCTAAGCATCTTAAAACCAAGATGAGCTCACCAAGAGAAGTGCAATTTAGCTATATACATAATGTACTCTTTAGCATTTGCTACTTTTTTATATTTTACTGCAATGTGAAGGATCCACTTGCAGAATCTGGTCCATCAGACCTCAGCTCACTTCTCATGAAGGTTGTGACTGGTGGCTGAGGAGGAAAATATGCTGACCAGGATTTTAAAATGAAAGTGAAAAACATTCTTTAGACTTGTTTCATGTTTGTTTGGGTGACTATTTGTAAGTAAAAACTGAAGTACTGTGGCTTCTGATACTGGTAGCAATCACTGGTGTGTAATGTCAGGGCAGGAGATGAAACAGGAGCCCTGGTTTCTGGAATGGTGCTCAGGAGTCCTGAGGTTTTTGACCAGAAGGTGCCTTTTAGAATGAGTAATAATAAACCTGGCAATGTTGACTTCAGTGCTTTGCCATTTGGGTGGATATTCTGCACTTGATGGAGGAGAGAGGCCGGTTCCAGGGGTCATCTAAGGGTGGGAGTGAATGGGGGAAGACACCATACCTTTTTGGGAAAGGGAAAAGATTTTTGTCATTCCTATCAGTAAGAATAACAAAGACAGAGTGGCCAAACATGGTAATTGGCAGACTGCATCATCCTGTGCTCTGCCTTTCCCAGTAGCCAACAGTAGAGACACCGGCAAGGGTATTCACAATAGATGGATGAAAAATCAACATCCTTTTCTAATCCATAATAGCTGAAGGTTGGCTTCAGCTCTGGAAGTGCAGGGGTTTATATTCTTCCCAAGATGTTTGCTAGTGTTAGCTGCACTTGCTCAGGCTATTCCTGTTATCCACATAAATGTGCAGCTTCTGCTCTTCACCTCTGCCTCATCATTTCGGGATGGTGAATGGAAATGCACTCCTAGGCTTCACTGGGAGCACATCACTGAAGAGGATGTTCTCTGTCCTTGATATTTCTCTGTCTTCAAATCCATCCTGATTGGCAGCCAGCCCTCTAGCATCTGCTGGATTGGTTTCAAGGTTCAGTAGGATTTTTTTTTTAACTCCTTCTGTTCTTTGCTAAATTTCGGACTTGAGAGCTGAAATAGGGCTCAAACAGACTTTTCACATGGGACCTGGCAACTTTTCCATTCCTGAATCTTATACTTAGGGAAAGGTATTTCTGGAAAAAATATGTCAAGGTATCTAAAGGGTATAATTCAGAGTAGAGGAGAAAATAATGGTTTATTTTGGTAATGGTAAGCAAGATGGTAATTATGTGCTCAGATAGCTTCTAAAAACATGTCAAAAGTTTATTGTCAGAAAATCTGCCTCAAAGTCATTTGCATTTCAGATATGGGAACATTTCATGATGCAGTAGATCAGCCCTGGTTAGGCTAGGACTGGAATTATTGCAATTTGATGCTCAAACTGTGCTTTGAACCTCTCATAAGTTGATAAGAAATTCTGTGACCGACCCAGAGCAAGCAGGCTGGGATTGTCTATCTGCCATTAGTTCAGCCTCTCCAGAGCTTCTGCTGTTTATTCACTTGGTTGCTTTAGTAGACATTGGCATGAAGGAGCCTTCTTGGATAAAACCCTGATTCCATTTAAGTATTGATTTATTGGACGCTAGGATTACAGCCTGAATTTCAGAACATGAGGATGGGTTATAAAAGCAAGCCCTGGACTGCATGTTTAGGGAGGCAGGCCCCATCTCTGGCTGAATTGCAGGGCCCTGGGTATTATCTGTGGGTGACTTACAATCTTTTCTGTGTTGCTGTAGAAGTGGCAGCAGTTTCCAGGCTAAACAGCAAAATACGCTTCAGCCATGGAGTCCAACCAGGAATCCTCACTCTTCCTGGTGAAGATATTGGAGGAGCTGGACACGAAGCAGAACACTGTCTCTTACCAGGATCTCTGCAAGTCCCTGTGTGCAAGGTTTGATTTATCCCAGCTGGCCAAGCTCAGAAGCGTGCTGTTTTACACTGCTTGCCTGGATCCTAATTTCCCAGCGACTTTGTTCAAAGACAAAATGAGATGCACTGTAAACAATCAGCAATCAAAGAAAATCATGGTTGCAGCAGATATAGTAACAATATTCAATCTCATACAAATGAACGGGGGAGTGGCCAAGGAGAAGCTTCCAGTTGCAAGGCACAAAGTGAAGAAGAAGGAGTCCTTCGAGTCCTGCAGGTCTGACACGGAGATCTGCAATGTGGCAGACTGTGTGCCCGACTGCGTGCCCAACTGCGAGCTCAACGACCAGGACTTCAACCGGGGCTTTCCAGTCAGAAGGTCTTCAAAATGCAGGAAGATGGACTGCAAAGACTGCCAGCAGTTCGTCCCCTCGTCGGAACCCAACTTCTTGCTCGGTGTTAATAAGGACATGAAGGGCCGGGCTGCCTCTCTGGACAGGCTGCAGGCGCTGGCGTCCTACTCCATTGCCACGTCCCCGCCGTGTGAGATGCAGAGTACATACTTCCCCATGACCATTGAAAATGAGTCTATTTCAGACCAGGATTCCTTGCCTATAAGCTCAGGCATAAAAGAAACTTTCATTTCGAATGACGAACCGTTCGTGATGCAGTCGTGCGTCCAGAAAAGAAATATATTCAAAGAAGATTTTCATAATCTGATTACGATATCTCCCAACTTAATACCATCCAACAAAACACCGGAAGATGGACACAGAGAGGCTCAGAATAGGAAAGAAAGCTCTAAGCAGACTTTCTTCAACCACAGCTTTGAAATGCCATACAGCAGCCAGTACTTGAATCCAGTTTATTCTCCTATACCAGACAAAAGGCGAGTAAAGCACGAAAGTTTAGATGATCTTCAAGCTTCAACATATTTTGGCCCAACTACTGTTCTTGGGCCCCAGGAAACCAAAAAGTGGACTGGAAAGCCAACCAAGCAAACTGCCTGGCCAGCTAAAAGCTGGAGTTTAAATACTGAGGAGGTCCCTGACTTTGAACGCTCATTTTTTAACAGGAAGCAGTCTGAAGAGAAACCACGATACCAGAGTTCGGGCAACCCATCTCCAAACTTTCCTTCAGTTGACAGGCATCAGTCCTACCTAAATGCAAAGGATCAGCCACCCATTATGCAGGCAAACTATGCTGTGAAACCCAACGGGCATAAACCTAAGGAGATTCCTTCCATTCTAGATGTGGAGAAACATGAGCCGGTCAAAAAGTTTAAGGATAAAAGCATTAACTGTACTTCTGTGCAGATCTTAAGCATCGACAGGACCATGAGTGTGGGGACACAAACGGAGCAGCAGGTTCTGGACCACAAGAAATGCAAGGATTTGTGTGCAGCAGGCCAGGCCAAGTACGGAGAGCGTCACTCTCTGAAGCAGTCGGATGATGACTCTGAAATCGTGAGCGATGACATCAGTGACATTTTCCGGTTTTTGGATGACATGAGTATCAGCGGGTCCACGGGAGTGATGCAGTCCTCGTGCTACAACAGCACTGGTTCCTTGTCTCAGGTGCATAAATCAGACTGTGATAGCTCGCCTGAGCACAATTTGACTAAGATCTCCAACGGGAGTACCTGTAACAAATTGGATAAAGTGGTCAGGGTGGATGTCAGTAACACCGATGATGAACTGAAAACGAGTGTCTGCAAATTGGTCTTGAGGATTGGCGAAATAGAGAAGAAACTGGAATCTCTCTCGGGTGTCCGAGAAGAAATCTCCCAAGTCCTGGGAAAATTAAGCAAGCTGGATCAAAAAATCCAGCAGCCAGAGAAGGTCAGTGTGCAAATAGATCTCAACTCTTTGACAAGCGATGCTGCGTCAGATGAGAGCAACTCCCCACAGATATTCCAGTGCCACAATACTCCTCATGGAGGCAAACTGGAGAATAATCCAGAATGGTGCTGTTCGGATGCCAGTGGAAGTAATAGCGAGAGTCTTCGAGTAAAAGCCTTAAAAAAAAGTTTGTTTACTAGGAGATCATCAAGATCATTAACAGAAGAGAACAGTGCAACCGAATCCAAAATAGCAAGTATTTCAAACTCTCCCCGAGACTGGAGAGCTATTACTTACACCAACCAAGTTGGCATTACAGAGGAGGAGATGAAAGAGAGAGATGGAGGAGAAAATAAGGACTGGCACAGAAAATCTAAAGAGGTAATTTCAACTTTGACTCACATAATAAATGCTTAAAAATAATGTGGTTACGAATGTCTTCCATAGTCATCACAAGCCTTGGGGTATGACAATGCTTTGCCCAGCCATGTTATGCCTGCCTTTATTGTTATCATAATTGAGTGATTTTGTACCTGTAGGTTCTTGCTTGGCAGCTGCAAAATGGCCAAGGTGCTCCTTAAAGGCTTTGCTTTTTTGCAAAGGGAGGGTAGTAATGTGGGTGACATGTTGGGGTTGGGGAAAATTGAAATTCTCTAGTGATTGTTTTAGAAGGGATATTTTGAAGTCAAATTGTGATGGCTTTTATCGGAGAAGTATTTACATATTTAAAAGCCAACAACATAGATGCATGGATTAAAATCCCTCAGGGAAAAAGCCCTTTGTACATGTAGTGTGAGATGCTCATTGTAGTTACATTCTCTCTGTCTGACTTTCATGGTCACTTAAATGAGCCCTAAGCCTCCTGTTGTGGCACTGCAGTGTAGCTGTGCTCTTGGTTTGGCTGGGCAGAAAAACTCTGCCATCCTCTCAGCAGCTGCCCAGGGCCCCCTTCAGTGACCCCATGGATGTCCTTGTGCAGGGCTCTGGGTGCTGCTCTGTGGAGAGTGCATGGGGTGGGTGCTTGTTTCTGTTTGGGGAGGGGAGGGTGTCCCTGCAGCTCCTTGTCAATTGTGGCCCCACTACAGGCATGCTGTGCCCCCTTAGAGTGGGGCATAAGGGCAGAGAAGGGTTGAGAAAAGAGAGGAAGAGGTTTGAGGGAAATAATTGTGGTTGGGTGAACAAGAAACTACAAACCATGGGTTATTACTAGACTGCAGAGGGGGAAGAAGGCTGTCCTTAGTAACCCCAAACCTTGGATTTGCTGTAGATTGCTCTGCTCAGGATGACATGCTGACTGTGAGAGTCCCTTCCAGACTCCTTCAGTGGCCTGTGGCTGTCACTGGATGGTACTGTGGGTGCTGCAGTGTCAGGCTGGGGACATCCCTCCAGACTGCTTCATGTTAGGATTTGATCTGAAGACAGAAACCAGGAAGCCTGCTTGTGTCTCTCAGCTTTTGCAGATCAGCTGGGCTTCCCTGGATGTCAGGGCCATTTTCAGAATAGTTTTTGGATCTGTAATCAGCACAAAACCTAAATTTCTTCTGCTGCATCAGCATTGTGTTCATGTTACAGTGAATGTGGAGTTGTGTCTGTAAAATGCCTCTTTGGTTTGGCTGTGAGAAGAAGGTGGGCAAGGCCATCCAAAACCTTTGTCCTAGCTGGTAAATTTTTTATCATATGGTGATTCTGAAAGGAATATCTCTGTCTTTGGTGTTTAACTCCCTCATAGTCTTGTTTTTTCTCTCAAATTCTTTTGAACCCTATTGCAGGCAGACAGGCAATACGAAATCCCACAGCCACATAGACTCTCTAAACAGCCAAAAGACGCTTTCTTGATTGAACAAGTCTTTAGTCCTCATCCCTACCCTGCATCACTCAAGTCACACATGAAAAGCAACCCACTCTACACAGACATGAGGTTGACAGAGCTGGCTGAAGTGAAACGTGCCCAGCCATCATGGACCATAGAGGAATACACCAGGAATTCGGGGGATAAAGGCAAGATTCCAGCCTTGGATCTACAAGTGAGTCCCATTTGTTTAATTTGAATGGTTTGATTGCAAAAGGATGTTTCCAGAATATGCATTTAAGAAGGGATTTGGATAGCTCAGGAAAGAGCTGTGAATTGTTGAGCCTCTAATCTTGCTGATCCCTATCCATCCTGGCCAGGGACAATGAAGAATGTGAATGTTTCATTGCTGAATGGTGATCCTTGACAGGTTGATGCTCCCAGCTTATTCTGCAAAAGAGAGATGTCTTCTAAGCCGTCGTGGCTTTAGTAGCTCTAAAGAAGAGCTGGGGAATAAGAGAGTGCAGAGGTGAACTGGTCCCTAACTGCAGCAAGGCAGAGTGGTGCTGGAGCTGGAACTGCTGCCTTTTCCTCTGTTTGTTCTCTCTGAATTATTCACAGGGAATTGCAGTGTTAGGGTTTTACTTTTTTCCATTTTACTAGGAAAACGAGACGTAAGACTCTTGTAGAAGATGTTCAGTACCGTGACTGGTTTTGAAACACGTCACTGTTGCAGCTTTGAAGTGGCTGTTGGAAACCAGCCAGGCAACTAATGGTGTGTCTAGTCTGCGTTTTGGTTCAGCTCGTAAGTGTGCACGCTCTCACGCAACAAGAACAGGAGACAAATTCAAATTTTGCATTTACGTTTTCCGAAGGCAGAGTTGCAAACCTGACCCACGTGGGATGCCCTGTGTAGTCTGATAAACACAACACGTGTTTTAGGAAGGAAGATATCCGAGCAGAGGTTTAAAGAGGAGACCTGAAGAATGACATCCAAAATGTGTGAAGACCAGAGAAATGTTGCATTTCTTTGTCTTGAAACCCAAAACATGTCACACAATGGAAGCCATACTGATGTGCGAATAGCTGTGTATCATTTATATGCACTTTGACGGTAGAATGTAGGAGCAATGAGGGGGTGGGTCTGGTGTTGACCTCAGGGATTTTGGGCTCTGTGGCCAGCAGTCTGTGGGGTGCAGCTGTGCTCAAGCAGGGAGTCTGCATGTCTCCACAGCTTGTCTGCCACGGAAGGTAGTGTGGAAGAGTCTGAGACTTTGGTGCTCCATGCCAGCCCTCGGTGCTGAGGTACCTAAGCCAGCTCCAAACCCATCAGACTAATCCCTAGGAGAGCATCATGGTGCTGTGCCTCAGGACCCCAAACTGGCTGGTTTGGATTTGCAACCATCTCCCACACAGTGTTGTAGTGAACTCCTGTAGCACTCACTCCTGTGAGTGTTAGTGCAGGAATTTGTGCATAACAAATTCGCCTCCTTTCTTGGCTCACACATACTTCCCTGTCCTCACCAGCCCCTGCTCCTTTCTGTGCCTAAAGTGCGCTCGGAGAGAAACCAAGCAGCACAGGGTCCAGGCTGCACCTTGCCTCAGCTCCCTGCTGCTTTTTGGATCTTAAAAGCTTTAGAGGGCTTACTAAATTCTTAACCCTGGCCTGGCAGACTGTGTATGCTAGAGCAGGAACAGGCTGGAAGAAGTTCCTCTGCAGCAGGCAGTCGCAAAGCATCACTTACCTGCTGTGTGAGGCAATAAGGGAGGTGATATTTGGGACAAAACCCCTCTGGGAGAAGTGTTCTCCATCTGCTCCTCGTAGGGCTGTTTTGTTCTCTGTAAGCAGCTCTGCATGGCTGTGAGCAAACCAGAGAAATCGGCTTATTGCCATCATTTATCTTTAGGATAAAGGTGATAAAAGTTCATTGGTTTGATTCTTTCCCTCCAAAAAGACTGTCAGAATTGCAGAATCTACCCTGCAAAGCCCATGTCTAGACTTTATAATGGAGCTTACTGACAAACTTAAAAAATAGACACAGACTGATGAGTGGGTTTTTTTTCCCAGTGATTAAGTTTATTAGAACTGAAAGTAAATACATTATGTCTTAATGAACATTCCTACGTCTGGCAATGAAATGGGAAAGGAAGCTGATTAACAGTAATGGGCCTTTTTAATAATGCATCTTCCTCCTGAAGTAGTTAAAAGGTCAATGCCAAGGCAGAAGGGTCCAAAACTGCAATTTTCTTGAAGCACAGTATGCCTGTCTTTGGGGGTTTTCTACCTTTGTTTACTTAAAATTTCTCCTGGAGCCTGACAAGTCTGCTGGGTTATCCTCCAAAAAAAGAAATTGCAGAACTAGTCAGGCCCAAAGCTTGTCCCAGGTGTGGGCTATGTGTGAGATTCATTGCTTTGCTCTGTGTGTGATGATCCACTGGGACAAAATAGTGTCAGGCTGTTTTCTGATGCCTTTAGAGATGAGATTGCTGATTTTTTTCAGAAGGCTAGAACAGGTCATTCAAAGCCCAAATGGTGCAATCACAGATGTGGCTGATGGCCTCTGTTTCAGCATCTTAACACTATCATACAGCTGTCCATAAAATGATCATAAAACCATTGCTTGATTTTCATTGTTTATTTCTGAGATAGCTATAAAAACACTTCTTTCAGTGGTTCTGTGTATAAAGCAAATGCTGCTATCAGGCAAAGCAAAGTTTCAGCCAGTAGCTCATGGCCACAAAATCTGAATTAGTCAATTAAAGGCTTACTCAAATCCCTCTCAAGTCAGCTGGAGTTTCCTTGCAGGGTCCAACAAGCTTTGGATCAAGTGGGTTACAAGCACAAAAATGTTGTGTTTTAGGGTATTCTCACTGTAATATTTTTATGTGGAATCTTTTTCATTTTTTTAAGAAATAGATTTTGGGAGCCCCAGATAAAGGAGACAGCTTTGGGGAAATTCTGTCATTTTTCAAAATGTTCCATTTGCTTTATTCCTTTCTGCTGATGAGTTCAATATACTGTGTAGTGTTTGGGCTTCCCCAGTTTTCCCCCCATTTTCCTCTAACACAGAGGTTAAGGGGGGGGAAAAAAACAAGCAAGGTTGAAATGGAAATCTTTAAGAGGTCATAAATACTTAGGAATAAAAAATGGTAAGACATAAAAAATAAATAATTCAGATGGAAATACTGATAAAGTTCTGCAGGTTGCTTGTGTCCCCAGGCATTGCCATTCCAGGGGGTGTGGTCTGTAAATTGCCCCCGCAGCAGGACTGGGTGCTGGATGGGCTGGGTAATCATGCCCTGCAAGCAAGTTGTGGTACCAAAATTAGGGTTAGGTTTATAAAAAAATGTAGTGCTTGAGGAGCATATATTAAGAACCTTTCCCATCAGCTGAGCTTTAATAATTTAAAAATTATTAACAGTAACAGGCCAGCACTTGCTGACATCTCTGCTGCCAAGCAGATTAAAGAGATCTTATTTAAATGCCATCCAAGATGACGAAGTTTCCGGTAAATCAGAGGTACGTGAGGGATTTTGGAGCAGAATCTTACTGTTGCGGGAGTCTATTTTTTGCAGTATTTTGTTACCACTTTCATCAGCTTTATGGAATTGGGATCAGGAGATGAAGGGGTGTGAGAAGTGGCAGTAACCCACTTTATCCTGACAGCAGATCCAGGTGCAGCTGGGAGGCCTTCAGGCACATCTGCTTTGTTTATTTATGTCACTAATGGCAGACCCCGGACAACCAACAACTCATTCCTTTTAATTTTTTTTTTTATTATTTTTTAGACTCAAGAATCTTTAAACCCAAACAACTTAGAGTACTGGATGGAAGACATTTACACTCCTGGCTACGATTCCTTGTTGAAGCGGAAAGAAGCCGAGTTCAGGAGGGCAAAGGTTTGCAAAATTGCTGCCCTGATCGCAGCAGCTGCCTGCACAGTTATCCTGGTCATCGTGGTTCCCATCTGTACCATGAAATCCTGAGCCTGGGCACAGAGCTGTGACCCCCCAGCCACGTGTCAAGTGTCTGCTGGCAGAACTGTAAGGAATTCCCTGAGGAACAGTGCTCTCGAGGGATGTCCTGGTGGAGGACGATGTAAATGAAGGCAGAGTACGGAACAGCTAGAGGAAAAGTTTTTGGAAAAGTCCTATTTTAAATAACAGACTGTGTGGTGAAGTTGATGGGAACTCGGTTCAATTTTTATGCATTTTTAAAAGTGCAATTTTTTTTTTTTTTTCCTAAAGAAATGATATAATGTTTTACAGAATCAGAGACTGATGAGAATCCAGGCAAAAGAGGGAGGTTGTCTGAGCCATGCTGGATTTAAAGGAGGTGTGGGTTCACTGAGGTAGCACTGTATAGAAGGGAATGTTCTATATGCATTACATCGGGGAGCTAAGGAAGTCTTAACAGCTCTCTGCAATGTAGAAAACTCTGAATGTATTGTATTTGTTTTATAGTATTTATGTATTTCATGATCATTTGTTTGAAAGCAGACTGTGTAGCTGTGAACAGAGTTCATTCCTATGTTCAGATTAAAAAGGGCTCTTTGTATTTGGTCTTGCCCTAAGACCCACTCTATCATCACTGAGTGCTTAGATAAGTGCAATGTGCTGCAGACCAAAAAGATTATGTTTTAAAGCAATCACAAGAGGTTTTAGTTACTTCTGTTGAATAACATTTGCATAGAGCTGGCAAACTTGCCTTGCCAGAAGGGTATTCTTTACCTCTGCAGACAGTGAAGTTGTCTCAATTTCACTCCTGCCAGCAAGCAAAGCTGGCAAATCAAAGCAACACTCCGTTAAAGTTCTTGGAAATGTAATCTGAACAGTTACGTTTTTTTCTTTTATCCACAAAGTCTTTGTGCCTTTTTTTATTAGACTGTAGGTTAAATAGAACTGTTTAATTTTTTGCTATTTTAAGCCCATGACATAAATCACAGCATAATGGGTACTAATGGAGGTTCTTTTCCCGCAAGCCTTCTATACAGTTCCGAGTGCTCCTCAGGCAGCAGGGCTGGTGGTTACTGAGCACTTACATTAAGGGCACAGTTCTCAGCACTGGCAGAAACTTGCTGCTGATGCCATGCATTCAGCACGGGGAGATCTTTTGCTTCCCTCTTGCTGATGTACTTAAGAATGATGGTTGAATCTCCCGGACAGCAAGCAGTCTGTATCCCACGGGAAATGTCCATTTGATGCTTTATCCCAAATGCAAATAGCAGGTTCGATGGAATTCTAAAGCTGGGATAGAAATTGCCTGTCATGGTTAGTGAAAGCTAATACCCAGACAGTATTACTGTTCTGTCAAGTATAGAAAAAAAAAAAAAAAGAAAAAAAAAAAAAGTATTTCAGGAAATAATGTGATCTTGCTGGTCCTCTGTGGGAAAGGAGATTCTTTTAGTGAATGCTCTTTATGTAGGGTAATTTGGTTTCTTCAGAAGCAGCCTCCGTACACAATGACACAGCAGCTAAGAAGGCACTGGATGCTCCTTCCTCTGGCTCTCTGGGATGTGCTGCACTCACTGTTTGTTTCTGGCTGGTTTAAAAAAAGTGCTGAGGGAAGGGTGTGTGGGAGGCGAAGGCTTTGTTGTGACTTTAGATGTGTGTCAGTTCTTTCCTGCAGTTGGAGAGCTGTTTATGGGTTGCTCTCGTGCTGTGCTTTATTTAGGGATGGGTGATCCCTGGGACTGTTGATTTATCAGAAAAATAAATGTAAGCACAGGGTTGGACGTCCCATCAGCAAAGAGAGAACAAGAATAGGCCCACAGAAAAAATCTGTGCCTGCCTGGCCTGAACCCTGACCCAAATTCTGTGGCTTTGGCCCATTCTTTATACTAAGATAATTTCTCTTTCCTCCCAGATGCTGCAGGATGGAGTCACAGCAGGGAGGGGGCAATTCACACTGTCTATTTTAGGCTACCTTTGGTTATGATGTGATTCAGAGCACCTGAGTACAGGAGCTCAGGATCTGTACGTAGTAAATATAGACAGGCAGAGAAAACCTCTGGGGACAATTCAGAGCTGCCAGCAAGATATCTAATATTAGACATGTGAAAAACACTCTGGAGGACACTGCTCTGCAGTTTACCTCGTGCACAATTTAGGTTGATTGTATATGGAGAAAAACCTATTCCTATTTCAGGTAATACCAGAACTCCCTGTGACACCCTCCTGGGCTGGTGATGGCAGCATGGGGAGCTGTTGGGGGGAGCGGCGTGGGGGGCACAGTGTCAATCCCCCATCTGCCCACACCAGCAGTGACAAGACCCTTGGAGGGGCAGAATGAGTGGGGACAGACCCCCCCTTGCCTCCACCAACCCATCTTGCACGACAATGAATGATCTGGCCCTGCTGCCCCCAGCCCCAAACCAGCCCTTTCTCCAGCGCGATTCGGTGATCTGATTTTAGAAAATACTGACCTAAGAGCAGAGAGGAGGAGGGTGGGGGAGGTGTTACTGATCACAGGGTTTGTGCAGCTCATCCAGCTGGCACCAGGTGAGTTTTTGCATTAGAAATGCCTGAAATCCTGGGAAGGTTTTGCAGGTTGTGGAGCTGTGGGTGATGTGAAGCTGGCCCAACCCAGGCACTCAGCATCCCAAACATCCGTGCTGCTCCTAATTTATTGAGGTGCTTTTGCCCAACCTTACTTTGCACAAGCAGCCAGTGGCACCCACTGTGTTGGTCAGTGGTTTCCTTACACACCAGACCTGTGGTTTGTCATGGATTCCCTCCTGGGGTTTGTGGGTTCCTGGAGTCTCTGGAAGCATTTCCGTGGTGCCAGGAGCCTGAGGGGAGCTGGGAGAGCAGAGCCTGACTCCCTGCTCCACAAACACCTCTGTGAGCTGCTGCCTTGCCATCTCCTCCACTCCCTGGCTGCCTCTGGCAGCTCCTTGGCACCACTGGGGTGTGCATCCTGAGCCATTCCCGGTGGGATTTGCATCTGGCACAGAGCCCTTCTTAAAACAGGCAAGGAGATGGAGCCATGGGATGCTGCTGCTGGAGGAGAGCAGCCAGGGAAGGAGGAAGCCTGTGCAGAGTGTCCAAACCAGGTGAAACCCTGACATATTAACCTGCAAGAATATTGTGATCCACCTTGTGAACCAGTTACCAACTAGAATACACTGTATACTATATGATAGACTTTTGTATTAAAGAAAAAAGAAACTAAAGCTATAGGTACATTGTAATCCTTGGTGTGATTGAAAAAGTGTCCTAGATTGTATTACTTAATTAAAATTATGATGAGCATATTGAACTGTTTTTCGTATTTATGCCTTATAAACTTGATATATTACAAATGATAAAAGGAAACTGCAAGAACTATAAGAAAAGATACTCCATTTTGGGGGCAAATCCCATTTGCTTTTCCTAAAAAAAGAGTGCTGCTTTAAATGAGCTTAATAAATCATGTGTGCAGAAGAGCAAGAGTAGGATATGTCCCCAAATGACTTTTTAGGATTTTTTTTTTTAATGGGGCTTTGGTTAATGTACTATGTAATAATTTTATTTTATAATGTTACTGTACAATGTTGCCTTTTGGTTCATTTAAATATAACACCAAATAAACTTGAAAATTACAGTGTCCTAAGTTTTAATGAAACAATTATAATAATTTATTACTCCATTGCTTTTCCTGTTTTTTTTTTCCTAGGAACATCAAGATAGCCATGGGATGCGAGTGTCTCAGTGTTAGATAACTAAGAAACCCTTCTAGTTCTTGGCAGAATTGCAAATGGATTTCTAACTTGTGAAATAATAAGATGGCAGAAGATAATGAAAAAGGAGTTTGTTGAGTTTCTTTTAAAAGCTCCTTTGCATCATGTTGTTTGGGCTTCTGGAAGATTAGCTCTTGACACTAATCACAATGTTTAATTTTATAGGTTATTTCATGACTGAGTTTTGCCATATCAACTGTTTTAACAAGGTCATGACTAATATTTTGGTACCTGTTTAACTTATATGTTTATGTAACCACTGCCCCTTTTATGTCAGTACTATGGAAAAGTGTTTATAATCACCTGTGAACAGGCAGTCAGTTTGCTTAGGGTCCCTGTATGAATTTAATTTGCTGCTTGTGAGTTGTTAATTGCAAAAACAGGTTGTCTCAAAATTCCAGGTGTTGAAACACAGGTAGACCTGAACCTACCACTGCCAGAGGTTGCAGAGGGCAACTGTGGAAGAAGACACATAAACAGTGAGCAGAGACACGAAAACACAGTAATGTGAGACCTTGGTTTCCTCCTCCCTGCTGCACAAAGAGTTCCAATGCATTGCTTTAGCAGTTTTGGTCAGGATGGGGAGTGCTGAGTGCTCTCTGCAAGGCCAGACCACCATCTCCAGCCTTGAGTGCTCACATGTTGTGAGTCAGGCTGCAAACCACCACAGGTCCCTGTGGAGGGGTTGTCAGTCACGATTTGGTGTTGGTTTCAGCTGGGGAGATAATTTTGCAATAATTTGTGCCAATGGTTTATCATGGGTTTGCATCAATTTCTGGTTTTTCTCTTGCACCCATCAAGTCCAGAAGCTTACAAGTAGGAGTGCCCTTTCGATTTTTACATTACAGCATGAACCCAGGAGCAGGAACATTCATAAAAATGCTAAGTGGGACCAGGCTTATGCCAAAAAATCCTAAGCACTCTGGCACAGCATTCCTCAGTCATGAAGCTGCGTATATTGGATATATAGATCTCATCTGGGTCATTGCTGTGCTGGAAGATGGAGCAGCTGCCAGGTTTCTGTCTGCTGGATGGAGTCACTGAGTCTCAAGGTAGAAGAAAACTCCTACACACAATGTTGTATTGGCAACCAAGAGCCAGCCCCACGAGCTCGGTGCTGCTTTGAATGTATCACGGCAATCGATTGTCCTGGTCGAAGAAACACTTGATTTCAGATCTAGCTCTGGTGAATGGCTCTGCCTGTTGCACAAACAAGTTACAAGCAGAATATTGGATCTTAGGGCCATACACTTCCTTCTGAGGTGCTCCTGTGTCTCCATCCCATTGCATCTGCAAACAGAAGAAGGGAAAGCAGGCAGTGCCCTGTCCACAGCAGCGTGCTCCTTTTGAAAGGAAAGGTCAGTTGTGCTTTTTGGGAAGAGACAAGCACCTGGGGAAGTAATTATGGAGATGTGGTAATTTTTTAAATCTCATTTTTTCTTTGCTGTCTTTTCAGGAAAGAACAATCTGTCTTGTGAAGTGCTGCTCTGCTAGTGGTTCTCTGGCAAACTTGGCTACTTTGGACAACTTCTGAGATGCTGGATCACTTGATATCTTGCAGGCTCTTACATAAATCTACAACATTCACTTAGATACTGGAACAAAATCTTCCAACAAGGAAGAGATGGGCTGTCAGCAGCCTAACTCCTCCCATGAGTAAGTTCCCTATGGTTTTATTTATGTTCTTCAATACAGTACGGACTACGTGTAGGAGAGGCGTGAAGCTCTTCCAGAAGCAACATTGCATTCATTCCTTCCCAACAGCAATAGACTGGGATTTTCAAAGGAGACTAGATCGTGGTCTTGGATGAGCCCAGCACAAGAAAGCAGCTGTGCTTGGACTGTGCATGGCACCACAAGGCACTGCTGGCCCTGGTGGAGCAGCAGAGGATGTGGGGAGATGTGCAAAGTGCTCTCTGGACTGGGGAGGTTTTCCACAAGGCACAACACAGTATAGGGTAGAGGAAATGGTGGATGTCTGGAGACACAGTTGCTGCTGAGGCTGGAGGCTTTTAGAAATCAAGAGCATTGTGGCAGCAATTACCCATCCCCGGTCCTGCTCCTCCCTGCCCTCCTGCACCCTGGATCTGTAGACTTTGGGATATTCCTCTGAGGCACTAAGCAGGTCTCTGGACATACAGTGGAGGCTCAGATCTTGCCTTTTCTCAAAGCTAACCAGATTTCCTCAGTTAAAAAGAGGGAATTTTCTGCCAGACATTGGTGCTTTGGCCTCAGCTAAAGAAAAAATCCCGAGGTCTGTGATCTCATTGTCCCACTGGAGAGGCTGGGCAGCACTTAAGGGAATGTGACCTGGCCTCTCATCTCATCACCCCCAAACATCATTAGACCACCCTGGAAATGGCAGGGCTACAAAAAAAAAAAGTACCATTCTCTTTCTTGTTGGGCTTTGTGGAAGCCACATTTCCTGCCAGTCTCTGAAACCAGGGGGCTGAAAACTGATTTCATTTATTAAGGATGGAAATATATGGGCGAACTCCTCGGGTAGGAACGCGCAGTTCTGATTGCTGGTTCTTTAAGAAAAATGTAAAATCCTGCTACTCACAGCAGAATTGTCCTGTTTTTCCTGCTCATTTTGAGTCTGTATGCAGTGTGCTGTCTGTATGTTGTCCCCTAGCCTGTGTCCACAATAGCAGGTGTCCCCCTGAAAGAGGGGGAAGAGAGGGACTAGAGAAATGCTAATTATTTTTGTCTGTCCCTGCAAATTTTGTGGAATCTGCTCCTTTTTTAAAAAGCTTTGCTGTAAAATCTGCTTTAGTGACAGATGTATCTCTGCATTGAAAAATCCTCTTGGTCTGCTGCCCTGCCAGACTGCCACACTTCCAACAATGACAGAGGTTCTTTTTTTTTCAGGCAGTATGTTTTTCCTCATGTAATGTTGTGGGGAGAGGGGAGAACCAAAAAAGCTGAGTAATTTTTCTTTGCTTGTCTTGGTAATGAAATATTGCTGTTGAACTTTACCCTGCCTTTACTAATTTTACTAATCCTGTTACTAATTTTTTTTTTTTTGCAATGGTTACCATTTAAGAGGTCCACAGAATTGCATTAGTAAAATTTATGACTGTGTAGCAAATATGTGCATAGGCATTAATTCTGTTCAAGGCCAATATCTTGTAGCTGCAAAATTAATGTCGTGGTGCAGTTTCTAAGTATGGCTAATGGCTGCTCAATAAAGCAGGGCTTGTGTTTTTCTCACCTGACAGCTCTTAATTCCTTGAAAGAGTCCTGCTTTGAAAAGTTTGCCAAGTAAAAGTTAAAAAAATGGTACTTGCACAACACAGAAATATGTAATTTTTATACATTTTTGTTTATGCAATTAAGCCTTGAAAATGTTGGCCCTGTGAGTTGGTTCAGTTGTGTTTCTGCTCCTTTGCATGGCTTTCAGTTCCAAGTTTCAAAAGCAGATGTCTATGAATGCAGTGCATTAAAAATGTGCCTTTTAACCCTGATTCTGCTCTGGAGAGACTGAACTGGATGTTAGTGTTACCCTGAGGGTTACACCTCGTGCTGTTTTGGAGTCGGTGAACAATAACTGTGCAGTAAATGACAAATTAATAGACATTACTTTCATTTTCTTACTATGTAAAAAAGTCACTTTCTGCTAGAAGGATGAATTAGCACTTTTAGTCTTTTTACCAGTTTAAAGATAGTTACTAATCTGGTATTCAAGGTTGAAGACATAAGACAAATGGCTGATGACGAGGGCTTGCTCATGTGATAGTTGGAGAAAAGAGGTTGGAGAAATATTTTCAGGATGCTGAGACAGGAATTTAGAAGGTTTCTGACAGCACTTGTTTATTTCTTCAAAGCTTTGTCTGACAGCTGGAAGAAAGCTTGGTGCTCGTGATCTTGAGCAACAGCCTGATATTTGGGGTGGGGTATGTGGAAGATCACTGCTGTTAGAGCTAAAAATCTGATCCCTTGGGACTCAGAACTATGAAGTGCTGAGGATGGACTGGAGCTCCAGGGCCAGCAAATGTCTGGCTGTGTCCAAGTCAGACTATGCATGAGCCCACTGGTCCCAAAAGTGGCTCCAACCTCAACAGACCCTGGGCTCATGTCCGACGATTGCTTGGCAAAGTGATCAGCAGCAGCAGCCTGAAAAGGTCTGATGGAGGACAAAAATGTCCATTTACGTTGTCGTAGCCTCTAGGAACAAAGCCATCATGGGGGAGGGCTTGATGCCTTAAATGGCTACCTAGAAACAGAGACTAGACAGGAATAAGGGAATAAAGGAGGGATTTATTTGAAAGGCCTTCAGAGGTACANCTATCTTAGCATGAGAGAACAGCACTTAACAAGCTACAGGAAACTTCAGAGTTACACTAGCAGTATATGATTTTAAAAATATAAAAGTTAAAACCTAAGGCCTCAGGCTGAGTGGCAGTGACACTTTTTTCTCTGCTGGAAGAGGTGAGCTGCCAAAAGCAAGGCATCTGTGGGGTGGAAAAAGCAGTGCAGTGGGAAAGATAATTTCATGTGAAAGCTCTCAAGGCAGTACCGTATGTCTTCCATGTTTTGGGACGAGCTGCTTGATCTCTGTGGGCTTTGGTTTCGTGCCAGTTACTCACTGTGTCTCTCTTCAGGCATTTTCTTGGAATAGAGCTTGTCCCTTGATGTGGGGTCATGAGATGCTCAGGAAGAGAGGGGCCAAACAGGGGCTGAGAAATCTTACAAGCACCACCTCGATGCTTATGATGGCATTGCCAGTATCATAGATAGTTACAGCCAGATCAGTCACTGGATTTGTAACTAGTGGCAATCCCTGGGGTTTGGCTCAGCTTGTCAAAGTGTTTTGGTATTGTGAGAATGATGACTGTCACTGGGAAAGCTTTTTGGGGAAGATAACATGAGAGAGAAAAGCAGGGGGAAGCTCGATGCCCTGCTGGGAGCGTGAGGAGAGAGGGATTAGTGCTGCAGAAGACAGGCAGACAGTGAGCATCTGCTCTGGGCCACCAGGATCAGAGCACAGCAGGACTGAGAAATTCTTGGACCAGTTATCAAGGAATTGGGAAACTCCAGGATACTGTACTCATGGGGGATTTTTACTACCCAGACATCTGCTGGGTAACAAATGCAGCTAATCACAGTGATAATGTACAACCCTAATTCACTATAAATTCTCTCCCATATGTTTACAGTTGTATTTACAGTAGGAAGTGAGGGATAGTTATTCATGAATCAAGATGAAGTGAGTTGCTGGTGCAGAGTCAGCCAAGGATTGTGGAAAATAATGGGTGACAGGCTTGAACAGAATCCTTCTGAAAGCATGGCTGTATTTCAGGTGTTTTAAGTAAAAAAAATATTTCTTTAATTACTGATTGCTTTTAAATGTCCCGATTGAACTACTCCTTTCTCCATAACCTTTGCTGACCTTGAAGCACAAGTTCACAAGTGGAGTTGATGAAGAATTATCTTCCAGATGAATTACATCTCCTCGGATTCAATTCCGCTGATGAGGAGGTGAAAAAGGGTTAAGAAAAAAATAAGAAAGGAACCATGATAATGGCTGCTTAGCTCACCAGTAGCACATGAAAGGATGTTGTTTTATTGATATACTTCTATGGCCTTTCTCCTGTATCAGGCAATAATTTTGCCCTCTAACTCACCATGGATCCAGAAGAGCACTGTGAGCTCAAATATATCTAATATTGAGGGGGGAAGGAGGTAGCTCAGCTGCCCGAGTTCAGGGCTGAGCACAGTTAGTTACTGATGAATTACAGTGCCTTTTCCTGCCGTTCAGCAGTCCCTGCTCCCTGGCTGTGCTTGCCCCTATGCTGCCTCCTCAGCGCTGTGGGTTTATTTTGGTAAGGATGTGTAAGCTGAGCTCTGGCTTCGGCCACTCAGAGCCTGGGGATTTGCATAATGGCATTACTGCTTATTCCTCAATTACAGTCTTTGAATATGCAAATCTGTTGATGCTGGTTACTGAAATCCTCCTGCCCTGGCAGGTCCCCAGCTGGGGAAGTTTTTGAGCCATTTATTGGCAATGAGGGTTTTTCTCGTGGGTTTCTTATTTCCAGCTGTGGGTAAAGGGGAAAAGTCCTCAATCAGCAGCCTGAAATAGAGGAGAACAAAATTCAGGAAAAGGAAGGACTATTTTAAAAAAGAGCTTGAATGCTTTCCCCCCTGTCATTTTCCTTGCAGGAGCTCATGTTCATGCTGGTGAGATGGGATGGGTCAGCTTGCTCTGTCCTACACACTGCAGCAGGGTTTGTCCTTGCAGCAGCTGTCCCCTGTTCCTCCCTGGGTGCTGCCCACCTGAGATTTGGGTTCAAAGCAAAAGAGCTGAGAGACCAAGCAGTGATTTTGAAGGTTGTCTGTCTGCTTGCTGCTCTTGGTGGCCTCCTGGCTCTGGAGGGGTGGGGCCAGTGTAAAGCAGGAGAGGAGTTCAGCAGAGGACTTGCAGGCTTGGGTGGAGAGATGGGAAACCTCAGCTCACAGCAGCCAAGCACCTACCCCAGCTTAGACAAAAGAAAGTGTGGTGAATTGCAGAATTTTGCCATCTGCTGAGCTGTATATGCTTATCTAGAGCTGCAGATCTTCTTATCAAAACTTGACTTGAGTAACCTTTCCCATTTCTGCTCCCAATATTTTTTTTTAGTGGTATTTTCAGTAGTATTTATTTTTCCCTGTGTGTCTTTTCAGATAAGGGGGGAGAGTTTTTTCAAACTTTTATTTTCAAATAAGAAAGAGTCCAAACTGCTTTATTTTCTGGAAGAAATCAATTATAACAGGAAAGTCAACACCTTTTCAATGGCGAGGGTGAAATCCTGGAGTCGTTGAAGTCCTACTTCCCAGGTTTTCTGAAGAGGCAGCATCTCACCCACCAGGCCCTGCAGTTTAACCTCACTCAGTGCCATGGGGGTCAGCACTCAGCTGGCAGAGAGTGTCCTCAGGTCCAGCTGCTGGGCATCATCCTTTCCTTACAGCTTCAGCCCCCTATGCTCAACACCCTGTGCTCCCAGGGTGCTCATGAGAGCTTGTGTTCTTCTTTCCTAGCCATGGACCTGCCAGCTCCATCTGCAGACACAGCATTTGTTGGGAAAATCAGCTATTTTGCATCTGAGCTGATGACTGTGCTGTGAGAATGTCACTGTCACACAACTCAGAATGTCCCAGGAGTGGGGTGTCTAGACAGATTTGAGAGAAACACTTCTGACTATGCATGGGAACGTGTCCCATGCCATTATGTGTTAATGGATATGATTTATTTCGGAAAGAAAAAACCCCAGCAAAAAACCATAACAACAAAACCCAGGCAAATGTAGGACAAATGATTTATGGGGAGCAAGGCTGTTTGGAATATAAATACAGACAAGCAGCATATTTGTTGCTGGTGGTGCTATGTTCCCTGGGAGAATAAAGCCATTTGGTAACTATTTGTCTGTGTCTTGAGCTTGCACATATTTTATCTCAAAGTTTCTCATTTCTAACAATTTTATAATTTCATTTCCTATTCTAATCTTTTTCTCAGAACAACAAAAATGTTTTGACACCCATTTGTAGAAAGCTTCATTGTAATGTATTTACAGCCTGTTCCCAAATCAGTTTCTTCAGTTCTCAAGAGTCCCCCATTAATTCTTTATCAGCCAGACATGGGAGAAGATACCTGAAAATAAAGATGTGTGTTGTACCAGGGCCTGCAACTGAAAATGTCCTGAGCATTCCTGAGCTCTGCTTTGATGCCATACTTAGCAAAAGCTCGTCATGCTCCTTTCCTGGAAGATTAGTATGAACTGAAACACTTAGAAAGAGATTGTTCCTTGCATGTTTTTCACCCTTTAAGTGAGTAATACTTTTGGAGCTTTTCGTCTTACTTTCACTGCAGGCATTTCTGCTGTTCCATAAAACGTAACAAAAAATAGCCAGGGAATGAGATTTTAATCCTATTCTTTGATAAACTAGTACACAATAATTTTTTTTTTGCTATGTACAAACAAACGGTATCTTTTTTTAGGTAAACTAGATTCCTGGAAGGGAAAGAACCTCTTGGGAACTGAAGAGCTATGTTTAGGTCAAGTAAACGACAGCATTACATTTATGATTTCATCATCATGCACCTCTAATCTGGAAGAATTTCTCTACAAACCGTTAGGAATAAGAGGATAATCTAGTGCCTGGGTTTATTCAGTATTTGGCTTGTCTGATGAGATCAATGGGAAGAGATGTGTTTATTATGTTGATGTTTGCAGGAAGCTGAGGTGATATTGCTAAAACTCTTCAAGGATGTAAAATGCCAAGGTTACAGGAACTCTTTTGGTTTCAGAAAAGGCGCAGATAAAATTTAACCATTCAGAAACACTGTAAAGAAGAAACATGCAACCATTTTTGTGCTGTGGAGCAATATGGCAATGTAGAGCAAGAAGCAGTCCAGCAAAGCACAGGACATGAGAGATGTTACTTGATGTCCAAAGTGTGCCACCTCTCTTCTTGATTTGGACCCAGCATCCCTGTAGTAAAAAATAGGTCGTTGTGAGAAATGCATTGACCAAGAGAGAGATTTCCCCACACGTTGTCAGCCTGTGAAGCTGCCCAGCCTTTCTCTCTCAATTTTGTTTTATCCAAGTCTCCCCCAATAACAGTGGGTTATCTTTCCTACTCCTATCAGTTTGCCATACATTGTAACTGGTAGGAGAGAATAAAATTCCTCCAGTGAAAGTTCTGCTGCAGTGATCTGATTTACTTAAATATGTGATCAAAGGAAAATGCAGCTTCTGAAGAACACTTTAGAACAAGGGCAGAATCTGGCATCTTGTTAGATGCCCTCAATGACTGTAGTCTTACCGGAGGCTTTGATCACAGCTTCCTTCATCTCTTTTCATGCTGCTTACAAAGTTACTCTATGTAAAAATGTAGTGTGTGATTTACTTCAACCAAGGAAAGACAAATTCATTCTGAAGGCGGGAGATGGTCAATCTCTGAGCTTCAGTTTGTGTGTAGATCTTGAATGATTTTGGAGTAGTTGCTGTGGAGAGGATGTCCCAAGTGGACTGACAGCACAGGCCACACCATTGACTACAATGAAGTGGAAAGGTGACCTTCTGCAGTCAGGTTTCAATATTGCAGAGCTGGAGGTGAATTTTCCCCAAAACTGTGTGGTGTTAAAGGTTATCTCTGCGCTAACCCTTCGACCAGCCCTATCTCCGCACATTTTGAGCCATCTGGAAGCTCTCATGGGCCAGGAGCCATACCTTGAAGCGCAGAAACCTTCTCCAGGGGAGCTGTAGTGGTTAGTGAAGGAATCCAGCCCTTATTTAGTCCATAAGATGCTGTTCCCACCACAGCTGAACTGCAGATACTGCTCCGTTGCCACTCTGCGACTGCTGCACTACACTGCAGTATTTCAGGAGGAAAAGTGGAGAATGACTTTTCCATTTGAAGCCATATGAGGGGATTCAGCCAGACAGCATGTAATTACCCTAGCTGGAGCAGGGCCAAGGCAGAGGATCTGTGTCTCCCCATCTGCAGGCTTATTCTCAGCACTTCAGATGAGGGATTTTGACGGAACACGTTGAAATTAATGAAACGAAGTTGGTTTCTCTCTGCATATCTCCTCCATCATACCCACGTCAGACACAAATAGCTCACCTGCCCTGGACTGCCCTTCAAAGGCTCATCTTACAAGCCCAAATGAAAGAGCAGCTGGAGGCAAGGAGCCTTTCCTATCCATTCAGGTGAGTTGTGAAGTGGGTAATGAAAATGCTATTGTTTTCCAACGCGGCCAGAATAGGTTATTCGGGAAAATAAATTCTGCCCACGACTCTTCCCCTTACGACACAAACCGTGGCCGTAATCCAGTAAAGCACTTTAGTGTGTGCTTAACTGGAAATTTGCGAGCGGCCCTGCTGATTGAGAGGGATCAGCTCTCGTGCCTGAAGTTAAACGTGAGGAGTGGGAGCTGGCAGGTGGGCAGCTGAGCAGGGCCATTGCCCAGGGGCCCTGCCTTATTATCCCTGATTATACAGGCTTAGCTCTGGGCTGGAGCTGGGCCCTTTTGGAACAAAGGAGAGGGATTAGCAGGCGTGCAAAGAGGGAGCAAAGCCAGAGGGTTCCAGCAGTGCCGAACGCAACTTAGTGACTCTGACAGAATGTATAAAAGTGAATGAAAAGGCTGTATGATTGCTGTTGCCATCCTGTTAATTAGGCTGAACTCATGCTTCATTAGTGCTACAATATGCTTCCATCTTAACAAAACCCTATTGGGTGCATGGAGCCACTTTACTGTTAGTAAAATGAAGCCTTATCAGAGAGCCCTGTAATTCATTTTGTAAGACAAGTCATGACATATATTGTGTTGAAATTGCACTGAAGAGGCAGATTACTTGCTTAACACTTGCTTTTCCCAATGAACAGGAAAAGATGTTTCCAAAACTAGCTTATTTATAGTACTGGGAGCTCTTCTGACCTGGTGCCTAATTACATTGCATAGTCCTTTAGCAGTGTTTCAAGTAGTTCCTAAATAACCCAAATTGAACTGAGCTGCTTTTGCTCTTGCACATTCTCTCAGTGACACGGTGAAAATACCATCCAGCATTAAATTCCTCTTTTCTCGCCGTCACTGTGGTGAAGACTTTAGTGTACAACCGCGACAATTTCCCTGCAGCAGGAATGCAGCAGAAGCCCTAGCACAGCCCACATTCCCTGCTTGCAGCAGTACTGGTTAAGCAGCACAGTGAAAACTTGACACAGGAGCAAGAAACAACAAGAACTGGCTTGTTCACTGCCCCAAGAAACCCCTCTGCTCCCCCAGCCCCGCCGTACCCTGGGCAAAGCAAATGTTTGCAGTAGTGCTGTGATAGATGCTGACCTGGCGGTGATTTTTCTATGGATTCCCTGTGTTGGAAAGGAGTTTGGATGCAACCAGGGTGCAGATCCACATTAGCCTCGACTGGAAAGCTGACTGAAGTCAATCCTGCCCTACCAGACTTTCCCAGAGTGGGTCATGCATGGTGTAGTTGGATTCAACTCCACCCTAGCTCTCAGATCTTCCTGCCTAAATGATCTGAATTTGTGATTACTACTCAGGGAAGGGAGGTGTGTAGCAAAATCTTTCTATTTTCATGTTTCTTCCTTGTACCATTCTTTAGCTCTACTGTAAACATCCATGCTTAATCAGGTTTTTCTATGGTAGACCTAAAAATATCTGCCTTTCTCCGTTTCAATGCTATACCCTGCAGACCTGAGATGACCCTTTATGAGACAGTCATAACAGCACAGTCTAATGGAGAAGAAAAATGGCAATGAGGTAATGTAGCAAAAACAACTGTCTGAAAGAGCATCTCTGAACTGCTTACCAATTCTGGTTGCTCTTAGAGCTCAGGCTGCTTGTATTGTCACCCAGCTCCGGGGCTAAGGGCATTTCTTGGTGTAACTCCGTGAAATCCATGGATTTTGTCCCAGAATGGCTGCAGTCATTCAAGTGAATGCCGTGGATGATGGGCACAGCCTCATATTTCCTGCAGAGTTGTGCATCCCCACTGAAATCAGCACCAGCCCTGAGGACCCAGGGGAGCTGCACATGGTCACACTAAAACAGATCTGCCTCAGGGCTCTGAAATCAACACAGTGGTGCAAAATTTGGAACAATGACAGTTGGGAGCTAGAACTGGTTTTGCAGAAGGATTGGTATTTACTGCTTAAACAGAAATATCTTGTTCTTACAGTCATGGAAAATGCTGTACTACAATATACTTGGAAACATCCTGTAAGATTTAGTTCCAAGATGGAATAATGCCTTTCTTAATGCCTCAGAGCCACCATAAGACACAGTTGTTGGTTTTTGTCGGAGTAATATGAATCTGGCTCAGATCCCTTCTCTGTTTTGCTAGGCAGCTGTAGAGATGTTTGACTGAAGTGCAGTGATGGGATGGGATGAAGCAAGGCAGGACAGGAACAGCTGTTTTGGTGGCAGAGCCAGCTTATGGTGATTTAAAGTGATCACAGAACTCTCATACCAAATAGGTGACTGCTTGTGGTCAAGGACACACGACTCTGGTTGCTTAACCAAGTGCTTTCCTCAGCTCATTTTTGTGTGGGCTACATATATAACCAAAAGGGAATTAAGAAAACTAACATGGCAAATAAGAGGAAAGTGTAGGGTTTAGCATGTAGAGGCCATAAGAACATCTAATTTCCCATTCTTCTCACTGTGTTTGCAAATGTGGGTATGAAGTAAGTGACGCATTCTCAATGGTCTCTCTCAGAATGAATTCAGCAGCAGCACAAGATGCAATCCACTTGCAAATAAAGAGGTTGTTTTGTGGGGGTTGTTTAGACAGCCTTCCTGGGGTAAATTACAATTTTTTAGAAAGTGGATGGTTGACATTTAACGAGTTGAGGAGCACATGCTCCCCTTCCACTTCCAAGTGCTTGTGAGCTGAGCTTGTAGGGGTGGTGGGTATCATTTGGTATATCTTTCTTAATCTGTCATGTGCCTTAACTCATCTCAGAGTTTTGCCAACCATCTGGGTTGGCTGAATTTTGTGTATTTTTATCAAGCATTAACATGCAAAAGGGTTTGCCAGTACTTAATAAAAATGCTGCTGAAAACTGCATTCTTTCACCTGTTTATTGAAGCAGATTATATTGTGTTTGAACTGTGTTTGAACTGAAGGCACGCTCATGTGAAAACTGTTATATTCATAACCCACACCCAAGCAATAAGAAGGAGCTCAGTTAATGAAAATCACTCAAAGGAAATCACTGCTCACCCCTTCCAAGATCAATTAGAAAGATTATGCCAGCATCCCTAATGCTGCCACGCTGCTGTTGTGCAGTTAAGCTCCTCTTCCCTTTGGAAGACTAAGGTAAGGAATTTGACAATAAGGTTTAATAAACAAAGCATTTATGATGCTATTCCCACTGTTAGTTTCTACAGCAAAGGACAACACTTGGACTATGTAAATATATAAGGTCTCTGTGGTCTCCCATTCAAATGAGCACAGGAACAGAAAATTTTGGAGCAACCAAAACTGGACTGGTGAGTTTGAGACACCTTTTCAGATAAAGGCTGGCAAAGCACTTTCCCAGTGTGTCTCTCTCTTTGGAGGACACCTCGGTGTGGCTTGGTAATGCCCTGCAGAGCAAGGATCATCTGGAAGGTGTCTGTTTCTCCAAAGAGAGAAGAAAACATCCTTTCTGGCAGTGCCCCAGCAAATTCAGGTGCTGTAACAGCACAACAGATGGAGTCTCTGCCAGGGAAGGAATACTGTTGCTGAGTTGCATGAGCATGGCAGTGTGGGCAAAGCCTTGGCTGCTGGGGCACAGTGATGTTCCACTGGCTTTGGAGCAAATTATACCTGTTGGGAGCCTGGCTTTGCTGTGGATATTTCAGTTTTTAGATGTGTTTGTTCTCCTTCCCTTCTTCCTCTCCGCTGGTGTCTCTGCTGACAGCAACAGGTTTCTCTCAGAATTTATTTTTCCCACTGCATTAGGAAGTGGCCCTGAGCTTTAATGAGCAGAGCTGTCTGCTTGAGTAAGTGGCAAAGGACTTAAAAGCTGAGATTCTTATATTTATCGATAATGAGAAACCTTCAGAACTGCTTTGAATATTTGTCTGATAGTAAATGTTCTGCCAAAAATAGCCAAGTCTTTAACTGTACAAAAAAATAGTATTGCCAAAGCATTGCTGCTCGTTGCAAAAAAAAGCTTCGATCCTTCAAACAGCATTAGAGATATAATTCATTGACTTATGCAAATGAAAAATGTTCATAATCATTTTGGTAAATATTTCATCTAGTGTAAATACAGATCCATTTTAAACTGCAAACATATGCAAAGGCAGGTAGGATTTATTTCAATCAGCTCACCACACAAAGAGCTGCAGCATTTTTCAAGTGAATTTTCCTTCTGCCCACATCTGGAGGCTAAAAGGGAGGAAAGAGAAGAGAGCAAACTTTTTTCTCCAGTGGTCGTGACTAAATCACTGAATAACTACTTTTTTTGCTCTTTACAGCAGGGTTTTTTTATTGAGAGTGATTCATGTGCTGCACTATGAGGGGAAAAGTGCCCCAATCCAAAGAGCTAGAAAATAGAAGTGCTAATCTTAACTACCCCTGTGTTTAAATAAGAGGATTTATAGAGCACAGCAGGAAGAAGTGAGGCTTTGGCTCCCTTCGACATAAACCACCAGTTTTTGCTCTCCAGCCATATGTACAATTCTTTCACCTGACGCATTCTGATGCACTAGTTTGGCCATGTTAATTCCTTTGAAATATGTTTTATCCCACTGTACCTTCAAAATCACAAAACAGTCGATTTAACTTAACCTGCTCAGGTGTTATTGGAAAGAGAAGATGTTTCCCATTTGGCTTTGTAGCGTTCACTAAACACAGACTTCAGATTTCTTGTCTGAGCCTTTAATAAAAGCTTATGAACCCTCTGACTTGTGTGATTACAGTCAGGAAATGTCTTTTTTAAACACTGACATTGTTTGCTTTTGTCATGCCAGAAAACAGAGATACTCATTTTAATTCCCCCCACTGATAATTTTTCTTTCTGTCATCCAAGGATGCTGCTGAGTGCTCAGTGCTGTCAGTGGCTGCTGGAAACATCTCTGGACAGCTTCATCCCTGCTCTTCTAAGAGGTATCTCATTATCTGAAGTCCTGCACAAAGCCAGGAAGAAGCCAGAGAGAAGAACCCCTCTGGTTCCCCTCTTGCAGAACAACGTGCCAAAGAAGCTGATATAGGGTATGGACTTTTCCCTCAGCCAGAAGTTGCTGTGCAGCACAGCAGCAGGACCAACAGCCAGGCTGGTTAGCACGAAACTCCCAGGAAAACTTGGGAAGTGAAATCTTGATCACCAAGGACGTTTTACTGATAGCTTCAGCAGGCTCAGGATATCACCCCCCACCCTCCCCTGCAGTGAGAGATAGGGTCCTGCCAGCCTGATGCTTTCCTCAGCACCTTCAGGCTTGTAATCAATCATTTATCTTTAGGTTCAGCTTTAGTCTGTCCTTAAGATATCCTGGAAAACCTTAGACAAGCAGGTAGTGTCTGTGTGATTTGTAACCCAGAGGAGGAGCAGGCACGTCTCTCCCATGGGAGTGGGATTATGAACCTGCTGCAGAGGACACCTCCTTCCATCTCTGTGTGCCTATGGGAATCTGGGGAGCAAGGGCACCCTCAGTTTGCAAAATACGAATAATATCCAGGCTGCAGGCCCTTGTTTGGACCTGCTGCCTGCCCCTAGTGAGGCACTGCAGGGTCTGCAGAGCTGGTGCTGTGCTCGGAACTCGTGGCTCCAAACTGAAGCTTTTTTTCTTTGGCATCTCACTCGGTTATAAACATTTCAGCTGCACTCCAGATGTGCCATACTCCATTGCTCTTGCTCTAAGTATATCCCCGAAGATGTAGACAGCTTTTCCAATTTTTCAATATTAATAGAAGGATTGGCATCATTATTTGTTTGGTTGATATTCTCTCCCCAATGCACACACGTCTGAGCAGACACACATAGATGGGCCAGGATTTTTCTCTCTTTTCTTTCTCATTAGGGCAGCCCCTAATGTTCTCACCCCCTGCTCCTATGAGGGATTTAAGCAAGAAAGCACTAATTTAGTTGCAGTTTTATTTGAGATATAAGCTTCAAAGTGTTTTCTACTACCTTAATGTGGTCAGCCGAGTTTTTCTGGTGATTGGACCAGGATGAGGGAGACCAAGTGATGGAATAGGAGGATCTAGAAGGGATCACACAGATTAAGAAGGGATAGTCTAGAGGAAGGTGTGTAACATGAAAGGCATGACTGAGGCTGGGAAGGCTGGGGCTGTAAGAGATTTTGATACAGGGAGGCACAAGCTGCTCTGGACTGGAGCAGAGCACAGGTTTGGGCAGGACATACCAGTCAAGATGATGTTTCCTAAGTGAAAGCACTTTCTGGACTTGTCTCCCTGCACACAGCTCCGAGCTGTGCCCTCTGTGACGTGAGGATGTGCAGCAGCTGAGGCTGCTTGACCTGGCTCTGTGGAAGAAGGATGGGAGCTCTGCTCCTGGTAAGGGATGCTCCTCAGGATCTTCCCTACTCCAGCTGCTGGGTAGGTCCCTGCTCTGGCCAGGCTTTAAGTGTTTTCCTTTTATTGTACGGAAAGATAAAGATCTGAGCTGGTGCCTCATTCCTGTTTATGTAGATCTGTCCAGGAGTGCAGCAATCTTGCTGCCCCTCCAGGTATGAGAGAGTTGTCTGGCCAAGGAGCTGAGTTTGGCTGCTGATAAAACCAGAGCCTTGGTGATTGTCAGTGATGGTGCAGTCTTCACCACGAGGAGAGGAATTTCTGCATTTCCCACCTTGGTGAATGCTGAGGAATTGTCTCTGCAGTTTAGAAAAGAGCTGACAAGATCATGAATCTCTCTGTTGTTCTTCCTCCTAGTTAAAAGGAGAGGTTGCTTGTACCCTCAGTTGTTCCTCTGATGGTACCAGGCAACTACTGCAATAACACAAAAATGTAATTTCTTGCACGATAAATAGGGATGTTTCATCCTAGAAAGGATCCCCAGGTGAAAACTCGCCAGTAAGATGACCCAGGCTCGCTACCTATCAAAGTCAAGCTCGCTGGCAGGCTGCTCGTGGGTTTTAGAAATAATCTAAAAGCAGAGCAAAAGCTCAGCCTGTACCTGAGATTGTCAAACCTGATGTGAACAGCAAAGCTGACAACTCGCTTATCTTGTGGGGGTTTTGCATTTTGTTGGAGTCTCCCCAGTGGTTTAGAAAAATAAATATAGATGTACTGAAGAGGTTTGCTTAGGCAGCATCCTATGGTGCATGGAGCCTCAGCACAAGATGATTCTTTTGGAGGTTTATGGACTTCTCCTGTGCACATAATGACAGCTGCAGTGCAAGGAAAGCATCTGGGAGGAGAACAGTAATAACCCAGTGCCTGGCAAAGGTGCTCCAATAAGCAAGGTTCATCTCACAAAGTAAGTCTTGGCAAAACCACAGAGTTATATTTCAGATGAGGGGAGCATGAGGAGGAATAAATTGAGAGGGAAAATAATAAGTGCATGCAGTAGAAGGAAAAAGTTTCACTCTGTAGAGTCTTGCTCGTCTGTGACTGGATAACTCTGATTGATCCTGGCTCTGTAAATGGCATTGTCAACGATTCATTCTCAATCACCATACACAGGGAATTCCAGCTGGGGCAAAAGCAGCCAAGAATGACAAGGCAGCAGTGCTGGTGGTAACCACAGAGTTATCCAGGTGTGAGGCTGTGTTCACATAAACCCAACTGGACCCAGGCTCCAGAGAAACCCCTAAGTGTCTCCTGCAAAACCAGGTGGGTAATGGCAGTTGCCAAAAAATGCTAAAGTACTCAGGGATGTTAAGACATATGAAATGATTTTAAAATATTTGTTTAAAATGTTGTCATTTTATACTAATAGCTCAAAATTTACTTCTGTCAGAAACCTGAAATTATAGGAAAATCCCTCAGGTTTGCTCTCTCTTTTAAATTTTGACCTTTGACTCAGCTGCCCAGACACGGCTTTGATTTTACATTGGTTTACCTCATAGCTGGATGAAGCTCAGCAGTTTCAGCTGAGTTTATGGGTTCATTCAAACCATCATATGTATATGAACTCAGAAACTTACCGTGAAAAACCTACTGGGAATTCACAGGGCAGCCCAAAACCCAACAAAATAATTCTCAGGTGAAGTGTTGAAGTGTTATCTTGTACAGCTGCCCAGAGGAAAGTGTTAAATATCTGTGGTGCTTTTGACACGCCCCAGCTCTTGCACCTGCTGTCCCTGTCCCTGCCTCTGGCTTCCAGCAGTCCACGTTGCAGCAGTAATTGCTTCCTTCTCCAAACTGCTCCGTGGAGACCCTTAGCTTGCACTAAGCTTGATCTATTTTTTCCCAAGCAGTGCAATAATTTAGTCTCCTGGGGGAAGCCTGCATGAGTAGTCTTGTGTTCAGGTAAAAACCTCAACTTTTCCTTGAAAACTTGTTTCTCAGCTCTGATGTGTGCAAGTAACACAGCAGGATGTTTGTTCCCCAGAAGCCTCCTGGCTGCAGTTTTCCATAGCAAACCTGCCTCAGTTCTCCCCTGTCTTTGATTCCTCAAGCTCACTCAAGGATGCAGGTCATCTGAAGAGTCACAGTAAAGGGAAAATGTGAAAATATAGTAAAAAGGCCCCAGCTTGTGATTAAGTTTTTAAATACCATGTCTCACTGGAAGTAGTAAGCAGTTGCTATTTAAATTGTACTGTTTGTTATTTGGATGTACCCGTTGAAGACTTTGCTCACCTGTTTGTTGGGGTGTTTTTTAAAATGATTTTATTTAAATAATTTGAAAAATAGCTTTGTGTCAAATATTGTATTTGCATTTGTATTCTGCATGGTGATAAAGCATTTCAGTATTTGCATTGCTTGCTTGCAGTTAATGCTATGCCCCCAGAGGTTCTCTTAGCAGAAAAAGCATTTTCTGTAGAGAAGCCATATGTGTAGAAAAGATAAGATTTGCAATGGTGTATTTAAAGAAAAAAATACATAGGTCAAGTGAACAGCTGGTCTAACTCCTGTTCTCAGTGAGCTTCTCTGTGGCCAGGCTGAGCCCAGAGCATTTATGGAAATGTGGTACCCACTGCAGCACTGGTGGCTGAGCTGTTATGAAGCAATTAGTAGGAAATAGCCCAGGTGAGAGACAAGGAAAAGCCTTGGAAGCTTATTTAGTACAGCGAGTTTTTCTGAGTTAACCTTTTCACTGGGTTGCTGGGCCTGAAGGAACAGACATTGTGGCTGGTGCCTGTTTCTCTGTTGGTTTTGAATGAGCTGGCGAGTTTTATGTTGGAAAAATGCACTAAAATGTTGCTGTTGTTCTGTTCTCATCCTTATTTTTCACGCTTGGAGCCGGGCAGTTTAGGGGGTGGGTGGTGGTTCCTATCCATGCTGGGACTCTGGCGGCTCATGGGGAGAGGATGGAAGTGCTGTGTGCCAGCTCGGGAGTGGGATGTGGGGCTGGAGTGCCCTCAGATAGCAGCTCAGAGCAGTGCCCTGGGGGTCTGCAGCACCTCCCACCTGAGCACAGGAGGTGGCACAGGGTTGTGACCACGGAAGGTTGAGGAGAGATCTGCTGGGTGGCTCATATCTGCTGTAACCGTGTCTGCCATTTGGATTGTCTTAAAATTACTGTTCCACGTGTCATCGGTGAGAAAGTTAATAGAGAGATTTTCTGCATTGTACCTTACTGATTCCTAAACCACCCAAGCATCTCTGAGCTGAGCTCCAAGGCCAGAGGTGGCCCAGCTGCCTGTGGACACATCAGTTTGCAGAGGGATTCACAGTGCAAGAAGCCCTATGAGTATTTGAGACTGTGTGCAGTGATAAAAGTTTGGCCAAAGTTTTCAGTCCACTTCATGAATTTGAATTACTCATGAAAAAGGATTGGAAACAAGAGGTCCAGCCCTCTGAGAGGGTGTCTGGAAATTGTGGCATCAAGGTTGCTGGAGGACAGATTTATGTGTTTTCATCATATGCCCCATTTCTCTTGTGCTGTTCCTTGGCCAGCTCATTTGCTGAGATCCATCTGATTTAAGATATAGATTGTGCTTTCTCCTCCCAGTCACTCCCCTGCTGACAGTGACATGTTTTTTTGAGAGAATACCTGGGAACACAAATCCATCAGGAATTTCAATGAGAGTGGCTTGTTTGGAAAGAAGTAGCTCTAAGTTTTGTCCATCTGTCTCCTTACAAATTCACGTTCTTACGTGTATGAAAAGGTAATGCTTCTCTGGAGAGGTGTTCTTGTATCCTGTCTTGTATCCTCTGCTCTGAAAGGGGCAGGATGGAATTCAAGTCCCTTTCAAGTGATGAGAATCTTGCTGTTGAGTATTTCTACTTCATTTCCACTGGCTTTTCTCTGTTTTGATGGTAATATGTTTATGGTACCTTCTCTATGATCTGTTTCTCTGCTGTTTTCAGCCTCAGGACACTAAATGCAGGGGTGATGTTACTCATTTTCTCAGATGAGAAGTGATAGCTGCATATTGATTTATTTATTATTTTTTATAAGCTCAGGAAATGAGTGTTACATGTTAATTGAGCTATGCAGTAATCAAGGAATGTTAAATACCCCAAGCATTGTGTGCAAGTGGTTTCTTGGTAAAGGGCTGGTCAAATTTAGCCTTAATTGCTGGGTTAATAAGGTTGCTGTCGACAAGCTGGGATCCTTGGTGCCCTGTGAGGCTCCTGTTATCCCTGAATGAGGATGGATGAGGAGGGATTCCCTTGAGGGTTGTCTGTAGCCTGCCAGAGACCTGCCTGGGTGATCCAATAGGAAATGCTGGAGAGGGATGTTTCTGCAGCCTCTTGCTTGCTGGTGCCTAAAGATCCTAATCTAGGGTGCTTATCTTGCTCTGTTTGGGTTCTCCTTCCAGTCTCAGATCCTGGAGGATGGACCTGGCTGGCGCTGAGGGAGTAGGCAGAGGTGCTCCTCTTGGTTTTGCTCACTTCTGTGGTTTGTACCTCAGCTGGGGATGGCAAAGACCAGGGGAAAAGTCCCTGTGTGTGTGAGGGGGATCAAAACCCCCTCTCCCAGCACCCTTTTTGGGTGACACAGAGATCCCTGGTGTCAATTTTTGGTAACTGTGCTGCGCTCAGGTGAAGGTGCCTTGGGATTTCTGGTGTTCAGCTCCGTGGCACAGGGCTGGGGGGACAGAGGGACACTGCCCAGGAGGAGCCTCCCAGGTGGGAGGAAGACTCTGAGCCGTCCTGCCAGGATTCCAGCAGCTAAAGCAGGGATGAAACATAGGGCACAAAAGAGTTTGGTGTATTTATGGAGGGCATCTTTGAGAGCAGGCACTCTGAATTCAAGCACCCACACTGTCCCCACACACTGCTTTGGGCTGCCAACCCCTTCTGTTGGTCTAACAAGGGAAGAGATGTGTGCTGAGACAACTGCTAGGTGCCCTGCTCATCCCTCACGCTGGTTTGAGGGGAAAAAAAGAAAGTATATTATGGAGTGCTTCTTCCCTAATTCATTTCCAGTTAATGGGTAAAAATAGCTGGCACAGCTTGAAAAGTGCAGCACGTGTAGTTCAGGAAAGTCTCGAGTCACAGTGGGAAGAGTTAAACTGCGCTTAGTTAGTCTTGTTAATCTGATTTATTGTAAGCAAAGGCACTCCAAGCAAAACAACAGTCCCTTGGATTTCTATAAGAGATCTGACAACTGTTTTGCAGAGGCATATGATAGCATTTACGAATATTGAAAAGGCATATAGAATTGCCTCCTAGGAGAGGCATTGTGCAGTGGAAGTCAAGAGAGTAGAATTTGATGACTAACAGCAGAGAAAAGATGAACTCAGAAAAAATATTATGAAAGTGTGATGTCTAAAGACTATTTTCACACTGGCAAAATATTACACAAACATTCAAGGAGTAAATCACTTGTTTTCAAACTCAGAGGCAGAATTTATTCAGCAAGAGACATAGACTTCTCACTTTCTTGAGCAGAAAATATTGGACCTTATATTTGAACTTTAGAATTCAATGAGCAGGTAAGTTGGTCAGATCTCAAAGACAGGGGAGAAGCTTTGACTGGTGGAAGTTTGTTTTATTTTATTTTTAAAAGCCCACTCGACCCCGAAATTTGTCAGAAGTTTGACATTTATCTGAACATTAAGAATGTTCAGATCAGGATGCAAAAAAAAGTGTATTTTTCTTGGAAGGGCAATACATAGATAATTAGATGGGAAGAAACGTGGGCTTACTGGGTGTGTATCTGTGGGATGCAGTTGTTGGGGTCCACAGCCTCATCCTGGGGCTTTGCTTTTGGCCTGATGGCAGCAGAAGTCCCTGGAACAACGTTGCAGGGGAGCTCAGCTATTAAGGGGATTGAGAAGATCCACCACATATAATATGGGAGATGTCTGGGGTCCTTTTTTTTCTAGCTGTTCATGCAAAGAGAGGATCTGTGGAAAAATTTCCTTCACCTGACATCAGATGAATTTTCCGAGCACTTTATATATGCAGTTTGTCACCCATTAACTTTCAGAGAGTCTGTTTAGTGCTGTGGGACTGGCACACGCTAATTCTTCAAAGGCCTTGAAACTAAATGGGCTACTCTGTCAGTGACATGTGAAACTGTTAGAAAGATGGATGTGGCAAAGCCCTTACAGCATCCAGGCACTGTAGCTCTTGCTGTCGAGGAGCTCTTTGAGAAGGCAGCAAGGCTGCCAAGGGGGTGGAAAACCCTTTTCCTTGGGAGCAAAGTGCCCTGTGGGGATCCTGCAGACTTTTCAGGGGCTGTCAGCCTGATGATGGAGCAGGATTTGTCCTAGAACTCTTAGCTGTGAGAGTTTCAGGCTGGCAGGATGAGGGCTGGGAGCTGCCAAGTCTGACCCAAAAGCCCTTTCCACAGACAGGGACCCCAGACTCCCTGTCCAGCTCTGACCCTTTCCCGTGCTGGGAAGTGACCACTCCCAGGGCAGTGATTTCCATTTTCACCTTGGGAAGGCTGTTACTCAGAGTAACAACTCTGTACTCAGAGTTGAGTTTTGTGTGGGTTTTGGTTTTATAGTTTTTCTTTTTTCTTTGTTTGAAATATGAGCTTCTCTTCCTTCAATCCTCAGATTAACTCCATGGCATTTTTCTGGGGCTGGGGGAGCTGGAACTTGTGGGGACCAGTTGTACTTGATACTGCTTTGAATATCTTGAGGTTAAGAAACACATTAAATGAAGATTTATGTATTACTTTAAAGACATAAGGGAAAAAAAGGTGGTGAAGGGAAGTTTTTTGAATGGGATTCTATGACTTGATAACGCTTTCAACCTCTGTGAGTTCTCTCATGGGTTAATATTTTTATACAAGTCAAAACTGTGCAGTTCAGACAGTGTAATCCAGAAGTCATTATAGAAGAGGATAAATCTAACTTCCAACCTTTAATTTAAAATAAAAAAAAAATGTCCTAGGGGGAGTTTAATCGCACTGTGCTAATCACTTTCATTATCAGTGATACAAGCACAAGACTTTGCAAAGTTCTCTAAAGAGCAACTTAGGGATGTGCCATCAGCTTTTACAGTTTTGCTCGTTGCAGCCCCTGTGAATTTGCTCTGTGTGTATCTTGGCTCTTTGGGGATGCAACTCGTGCTTTCTTTCCTCCTCCCTCCAACACAGACAGCTCTTCCAGGAATTGCCTTAATGACAAAACCTCGGAGGATCCACCAGAGTGGGAATTTTGAGGATTCTATAAAAATTTAACAGGGTTCCACAGAACTGGCTTGAAAAACCCCAGATACTTGGACTCTGTCTGTGGGGGGTTTAGCCATCCAAAGTAGGTCTCTTGTGGGGATGTAAGTCTCTTAAACTCAACTGAATATTTTCCTGTAAACCGCAGCTTTTCCTGTCGAGATCCTGAAATTCCGCACTGTTCCACATAAAATGGAACACAACTATTTTATTCATAAAATCTCCTTGGCCCTTTCAGACTCAGGGTGTTCTGAACTGGACTCTGCAGCAGAAGGCTCTTTTCAGAGTGTACTTTTTTCCCCAAATGAGACAACTTTACCAGCAACACCGTGCAGAGCCCCAGAGCAACACATGGCACGCTGGAGACGAGGCTGAATTCCAACACCCAGTGCCACATTTCAAGTGGCATTTGAATTCTCTTTCCTGCTAAAACCCAGAGAATTAAGACTTTCAGAAGTGGTTAATCTCATGTCAGTGGGGATGCACATTTCCTTACAGCCAGGGGTTCTAAGGCAGCACAGGGTGATGTTGAGCTCTGCAGGACTCAGGGGGTGTTTAGGCTGCACTGAGGGTACAAGCAAGGTTAGCCTTGCCGGGCAGGGATGATAGCTAAAATCAGATATCTGTCAATTTTAGCACTATATGGAGCATCACTCAGAGGAGCAACACTAGAAATATTTAAATGTTCTGCAAAAGCTGAGTTTTAGTAGCGTGCTATTGTGCTTTTTGGTGTTTTTTTTTTTTCCTTAAACCCCATTTGGGGCCTGTCTCCTCACTGGCGTGCATCGCTCTGACTTCGTGAAGCTGCACTAATTGAAAGCAGCAGAGGATCTGTCTCTCTTGTGTTACGTTTAAAATATTCATACAATTAAACAGCGCTTTGAAGTGCTCTGGAGCTGGATGCTCTCTGCTATACTTTGGGTGGTCAGGAGATGAAAATGGAAATGTTTTAATTGGATTTGGTCCTAAGAAACTGTGCCATGTCCTTGTTGGAATTGCCTTGCTAAGCAATACTGCACCTTCTCCTCGCAGCTCGGAGCGGTCGGCCCTGTGCAGAGGGGACCAAGATAAATGGTTCATTTTAATCATCTCCACTTCGGAGTGAATTAGGAAGGAGGGGCAGGTTTTATTCACTGAGCTCTATTACTCCACAGAGAAGGATTTGTGCCAAGGAAAGGACTCAAATGCATCTTGGCTGTAGGATAGGTTTGGATTTGTTTGTTTGTTTTGTGGGTTTTATTACTGTTCTGGTTTTTTTTTACCGTGGAAAAAGCCCGTTTACTCCAACTTCTTGCAGCTGCATAATGAGGTGCCATTTTCTGATGTGCAATATCCAAAGGTCAGAGAAAGCCTTGCTGCTATAAAGCAATAGCTTTATGCGCTTACAGAATGTATGAGCACAAGAATTTCCTCTCCCCACCCCAATCTCCAGCCCAGGTGGAGGCAGGAGCTGTGTGCAGGGAATTGGAGCTTTGGAACATTCCCCCCAACAGCTGTGCCTCTCAAGAAACTGCCATCACTGGTGACATAGCATTGAATTTTAAAATTTGTTGTGCTTGTGGATGGGTATGTTTGACATACTTGTCTCATTTCAGATTAATTTACAAATCGTTCAGTCTGTTTTTGCAGAGCTTTCACTCGGTTGTCACATTCCCAGGGTTTGTTGGGTAACATTTTGTTGGTGATATACCTCCGGCATGGCTGGGAAATAACAGCAGATGAAATGCATGTAGCTTTCCCCCTTTGACAACAGCAAACATTGATACCTTTCACAAGAAGCTTGTTTTTTCTTCTGGAGTCATAAAAAATCATGTGCGTGTGTATATATTAAAATAGTACGTGTGTGTATACCGAAGTGAAATCACATATTATGTGTGCATTTGAACATTAACCACTTGGTGATGTTTCTGGAAGGTTAGATGACATTGTAACCACTCAAAAGTTTACTTACTTGAAAGTTTAAGCAGTAAATCTGCAGGTGACATTAAATCCACTGACTTTAGTCCCCAGATGAACTTGCCCCTCAAATGTCTATTTCTGTGACACTCTCCTTCCACTGCAGGTCTGTTTTCTGATTTTATTTTCCTCTTTCATCTTTCAGCTGCTTATCTGCCCTTCCAGATTCATTACCTCTCCTTTCCTTTCCCCTTACTTCTTTTCTCCTCCTGCTGTGTTCCCATTTTTAATGATTTATTTTGCACTTTATTTTACAATGTTTATATCTGCAGAATGGACTGGTTTTATAACCCCCCAAAATGAACACTGTGATGTGTTTTCCTCGCAGAACAGCCTCTTGCTGGTAGTGATGCACACCCTGACTCTGATGCCAGAGGTGACTCCTCTGCAGGTTTTGGGCTGTGTTTGGACTGCATGGTGCCTGAGGCAAGGTGAGCAGCCTGGGGGAGGAACCTGAACAGTACCCACTGTGATTCAGAACAGTCATCCTTCCATCCCCAACTCATGCCTTAAACAAGGTGCTTAAACAGGAGTCTGAGCTGGAGAGCATGCAGAGCTGCACTTCCCTAAGCATCCAGCTCCTCTGCTCCTTCTTGCAATCAGAATTTGGTGATTTTCTAAGCATCAATTGCATCTCGATCATCCCATTTAATAGCCGTTACTTGGTTCTGTCTTCTATAAATTTGTCAAATCTGCCCATGAATTTATTTATCTTTCAATCTCCATAATTCCATGGTGGAGAGTCACTCAATTATGTGTGACAGGGGAAAAATATTTCCTCCTGACTGTTGTAAACCTGTGGTCTGATCATTTTCCTGGGTACTTCTGAGTTCTTGAAGTGTGGAAGAAGGCCAGGAACATGCAGTGCTGGGTTTATAGTGGGTTATGAGCCTCAGTTCAGTGTCAGGAACCTTCTTTCCTGCTCCTCAAGGCAGAAACACCTCACTGCCAGAAAACTGAAGTCCATAAATGCATAAGCATTAGTGAGGGGGTGCAGAGGGTGCATAAATCATTCAGGATATTTTTAAATAATAGCATGTCTCACTACATTCATCTCCCCTGAGTTTATTCCTCAACCCCTAAGTACATTTTGACATTCAGAGTTAATCATACCTTCCAGTCAAAATACGCAGCACAGAACTGAGCTGGAAGAGAGCTGCAGCTCCCCTGAGCCCAGGCTGGAGATCAATAAGGGCCAGGTAGAGGCAAGGCAGGGCTGATGTTGTAGATTATGGCACAGAAATGGTACCAACTTCACAGCATCCCTGGGAAATCCTGGTGGGAAGCAGCACAGCTCCTCCCTTGCTCATCCCTGTGCCTGGTGGGAGCAGCTTGGTGCTGGACTCTGAGTTTCTGCTTTTCTGTCCCTTTCTTTTAGCACAATTACTGTGGTGCTGAGCAGAGGATGGGAATAAATGGGTGTGCATGATGGTCCAGTGGACTGGAGTCCACCCCATGGGGGTCCTAGTTCTCCTGCATCCCTGACCTCTGGCCTGGGATTTTTGGGATTGTTCTCTTCCCTGGCCTGGTGTGCAACGAGAACTGTTTTATCCAAATGCAAATGCAGAAACACTTAGAAGCCAGAAGGAAGGGAAGCTGCCTTCAGGAGCGAGATGTGATTCCTGGTGGTCTTCACCTGGGTTTTATCAGAGGACAGGTTTGCCCTGTTCGACCACCCAGCTCCCAGGCACTGTGATGTGGTTTGATGGCAGAGGCAAAATGAACATCTCCCACTTGATCACCCATCCACGCTGAGCTTTGCTGGCAGTGGCATGAAAGGGAGGCAGTGGGAAGGGCAGCAGGAGGCAAGCAGTGTGCTCACTTTCAATTCAGCCACGCAGGAGGAATGGAAAAAGAGGGATGGTGAGGTGGCCTGCAGTGCTTTGTGCAAGGGAACATCTTTTCCAATTACCCATGTCTGCTTTGTGCAAAGTATCAGGAGTCCCAGCTTGCACTCCCCAATATCCCACTTATGTCAACATAGATCAGCTTAATGCACAGAAATGTTGCATGATAGGAACAGCTCATTCAACACGGCAGATAATTGCTGGGTGCTCCATCCAACCCACAAACCAAACCCTGGGAAGCCTCAGTACATTGGCTGTGACCCTTGGGAGTGATTTTAAAGCTCAAAATCTCCTTTATCTCTTCCTGCAATTAGGAATTAGAATTATTTTCAGGAGTCATTCAGGCTAAAGATCCACACTACAAAGAGGCTTTGCAAGGAAAACACCAAAGGTGGGCGACCACCTCAGAAATATGGGATGACAAAAGGAAAAGCTATTGTGTGTGACAGCACATAAAAACATTTCAATCAGAATTGCTCTCTGCTCTCTGTAGTCCTGGTCTGACACATCTGCAGCTCTCATGCTAAGACAGACAGAAATTTCCTCCCTGCAAAGCCCTGCAGAGAAGAGCATCCTCAAAGCTTCATAATATAGCAGTGTCCAGCAGAGACAAACTCTCTTTCCTCAGTGTTGCCTCTTGATTATTTTGCTAAATAAGATAAAAAGTATATACTGCAAAATAAGATTAAAAAGCCCTCTTAGCATCAAGGACACTATCTCCCTAGCAATTCAATACTTACCAGTCTGGAAAGCAGGACCAGATGTGCTTTGTTGCTCTTGAAGTAACAAAAAAAGCTCTGGCTGCAGGGTTATTAACTTAGGAAAGTTGTCCATCCACTGAGAACCATAAATAATCCACGACAGCCTCTCTGCCTGGCTCCACATCCCATCTCCCCTGCTTATGCTGATTTGCAGCCCGATGAGATTCTCCTCCTCACAGCTGTCCAGCAGGTTATTTTGGGCAAAGATGTGATGAAGTCAGCTGGAACCACCTGCTGCCTCTTTGGTTCTTGCTGTCTCCACACAGCTCTTGGAACTAGACTGGGCTGTTGTTTCTGGGAGCAGGGAAGGCTGGACAGACCTGATTATAGTCAGACTACTGCCATTTTCCTGAGGATGACAGCCAGAGGCAATGCACTTTGGTACTCTGAAAGGGGCTCCTGCCAACTGGGACTCAGATTTTGTGTGATTTGTCCCTGCCTGGTGATCCTGGAGATGAGCATCTCCCACCTGCTGCAGGAATATTGGTGCCACTCCGTGCTGCACCTCCAGCTCTGGTGTTTGGGTGCTGGTGGAGGCTCACTGACCTCTGCTTTCAAAGAGAGGAATGGTGGAGAAGGGGGGAAAAAATGAAATATCATGGTTTGATAAGATTTGTACCCACATAAATTTCTCGTAATCTCTGGTAAAATTGTGATACTAGAAATAGCCTGATTGTTCCTGTCTAGACTTCTCCATGCCTGATGCTCAGATGTGGCCTTTTCTTGCCTACATGCACATACATCTGCCCAGATGGCACAAAGCCTACTTGCATGCTAGCAACATGCCTGTTGCACTGGGAGAAAAGACCTCTTTACACTGAATTCCCTTAGGTGAGGAGAGCTGTCAAAAGGGGCAGAAGCAGCTTCAGCCTTTGCTTCTGTCTTTGCTGTGTCTCCATGATCTTCTGCTTAATGTGAGAGACTTACAATGGCTGCTGTGCAGAGGAAGAAAATAATCTTTTCTTCTCTTCAGACAGAGAAATGGCTTAAACCTCAGGAAGGAAGATTCAGGCTAAATGGGAGGTAAAACCCTCTAATGGCAAGGATGAGGGTTTCCCAGGGAAGGCTGTAGGGATTCCGCAGCTGGAGGCCTCCAAGCAGAGGCTGGATAAATATTTATCAGAAGTGCCATGGCCATGGCTGAGCTTTTGTGGGGGAAAGGACTAGAGAGAGTAAATTGCTGAGATTCTTTCCAGCCTTTTGATTCCATGAAGCAGGCAAGAAAATTCTAATAAATAAATAAATAAATAAGCAAATGAATACATAGAATCTTCCACTTCTGCTGCTCACGCTGCTGCTGTAGGGCGCAGAGTCAGGATTTGAATTACTCGTGCCAGGAGCTGTGAGCTGAGGAGAACAGAACAGGACAGAATATGCTTTCCCAGGCAGTACAAGTCAGCAGCTGTGATGTTTCAGGGTGGATCAGCTGCACTTTCTGAATGTCTTTACTGCCAGCCCTAAACCCAGCAATAGGGCACTACAAGGGAACAGAAGTTCTGATCTTTGTGTTCCTGTGCTTGAATCTTTTCCTGACGTTTCCTTAATTTTCTGGGATGGTTAAAGCCACCCTTAGGAAACACAGCTGACATTTATTTGCTGAATTTACCTTGTGCCTCTCTTTGCATTTAAAACTTCCTACTTTGGTTGTTGTAGGTCCTATATGCACCCCCTTGGTCTGCTCACACTGTGCTTGTCACAATTGCCCCATTTTGTATTTTGCACAGGCAATTCATGTGCTTTGCCTGGCCAATAAATCTGAGTCTGAGGATGGTAACAAAGCTATAAAACATTTTTCTGTCATTACCATGGAGAAATGGCTGCTGGGTGGACAACAAAAGAGGGGAACCCATTGGGCTGCCTCAGGAGCAACCAGAGATGTACCCTTGACATCTCAAGCTGGCCCAGCTCTCTGGGTCAGCTGGGCCATCTGCTGCCTGTGAGGGAAGGAGCTAAACCTCTGCTTCTTACAGGGAGGACAACCACCAGGTAGGCAGGAGATGGTTATTTTCACTCCACAGCCTGGTATCTGAGGTGTGGGTGGCAGGATAATAATGCACCCCGCAGTACAGAGTGCCCAAATTCCACACTCACTGAGCACTCCCATCCATGAGTGTATGAGGTGGTTTATTTTCAGGGAGTTGGCACAAAAGGAGCCTGTGGAAATTCACTGAGCAAACAGCACTTGGTTTTGGCAATGGCTGCTGCCGTAGCAGATGAGGCTTCTCTGACCCCAAGACCATCCATCTTCTGGAGCAGGGGAGATGCTGTGAGCACAGGGTGAGGTAACTGGGTTTGTTCCATTATTTTGCCACGGTCCCAGCTGCTCACCAACGGCTGTTGCTCTTCTCTCAGTTGATTTGGAGCCAACTGCTTCTCATCCGGACCTTATTTCACCTGGAGAATGGCACTCTGTGGGTAAATCTGTGTTAGTCGCAGGTGTGAGGAGAAGAGAGGGGCACTTTGAGGTCAGCAGAGTACTGGGAACCTGTGAGGCTTTGCAAGTTTTTCTTTAAACTGACAGGCCACTCATGTTGTCATTGCTGTAGGTCATGAATGTATCCCTTCAGGTTGGGTGCCAGGCTGCAGGGATTCTTGATGTGGGACTGAAATAATGCCAGTTTTCTGGCCTTGGGCTTGCCTGTGTTCCTGTGTCCAGAGAGTCCATCATAGGAGAAAAACGAATGGTGCAAAATAATTGAGGGTAATGAGCTTCTGCTTTATGAGGAGGGACTGGATCTCCCCCTTGGGAGAGAAGAGAGGGTGGGGGAATACAAGGGACTTGTGCAAAATCACAGATCCAGAGTGAAGGGGACTCAGGACTGTGATTCCCAACATTCCCAGCACAGGGAGGAACTGGGGTGGTGCTTCTCGTGCTTTTGTGACCTGGAGTAGCAGTCCTTGGTTAGTCCTTTTGCAGTGGTGGCCACCAAAGCTCTGCTGGGAGAGGGAAAGAAATTGCCTGCTTTGTCAGCCAAACTGGGACAAAGTACTGGTCCAAACTGGGCCAGAAGCTGACAAAACCAGTGTGGTCTGTATTGTGTGGGTGTGGAAAATACCCAGAACAAAAATTTCTAGGGGAGGAGTCCCCAAACTTTGCTGTGCTCATGTGAAAGCCAGTGCTGGAGGCCAAACATGTATAAACATAACTTAATTAATGATGTACGTGGATGCCATAACTGATAGGATAAGTGGTGGGAAAGCAAGCTCAAAGATTTCACTGTGGCTGTGTGTGGTAGGTCTGTGCTGTTCATAAAGCTGGCCTTGGGACGGTTCTTAATTTCAGAGTGTAGACAGACAGGGAGACCATAATCAAATTAACCTGCCACCAGCACCACGTTATTGCCAGTGGATGAGTTCCACGCAGGCAGCAGCACTCTTACTTCAACACAAAAACCTACAGCTTCAGGGAGATGCTGTGTTGCATAGCTCACCTGCTTTAATATTTGCTCCCTGAATTGCTCTCTTGGATGTGTCAATTCCAGAAGCCTTTGTCTGCTGTTCTGCTTGCCTCTCACAAAGCCAGGGAAGAATAAATAACAGGGTAATGCAATGTGCAACAGTATAAATGCCCTCCAAAGAACAACTGCTGAGGCTGTTGACATGAGAGTTTGTAAGAGAAACAAAGGAAAATATGCTGATTCTGCTGCTTTGCTGCCTTACTCATGCTGTGCCTGACTAAATGTTATTCCAGAGTTTCATTACTCATGGTTTTCCAATGTTTCACTGAGGAATAAGCATCATTGTTTAAGTTATGCTGGTAAATCTCAGGTTGCAGGGTAGGAGGACTCATCCCTCTTCTATCAACCATCTGTCTAAACATGCTTTAATGAAGTACAGACATTAGGTGAGAAATCTTACTTTGTTTCACAATATTCTGTGATTATTAAGAGGAGGAGAGAGATACACAAACCACCCCTGACTGCAGCACAGGGGCACCATCACCCACCCAGCTATCAGTTCTGCTCAGCATCACTCTGAGGGAGGGATCTGCCTGCTGGAGGCACCAGGAGGGCTGGACCCTCACCTGGTCAGAACTGGTGTGGGACCACTGAGAACTGGTTCACAGCCAGGTCAGAATCCAGGAGGAGATTGGTTTCAGAAAGTACTGTAAAATACTTGACATTTATGGGAGACCTAATGAGGGAGATCTGTATCATCCCCACCTTCATCCTCAAATGGAAGAAGTGTACGCACAGGGAACTGTTGAATCCAAGGTCACACAGTAGGCTGGTACTGCAAACAAACTTGGAGCCCAGGTCTGAGCATGGCTTGTTAAGACACAACAAGAATGCTCCCTAATTCCTCAAATACATAAGGAGCCCATAATCTTACAGGGCTGCCCCCCTCATGATGACTTTTATAACATGAGACTGTTATACTTCTCATTCATGTTGCACTGTAGAGCTAAAATAGCAGTGCCCTGAGTGCAGAATTCCAAGTGACACACATTTAAAAGATGAGTTGGGGAAGGGTTAACGTATTAATTCACTTTAGGAGTGCATTCTCATGATGGCCATGAGACCCCCGAGTCTTCTTTGCTCTGAAACAGTTCATGTCTGGAGAGTTGATGGTATTGGATAAGTGTATTACAGCAGAAGAAATTCCCTTGCAATTAATGGCAGGAGATTAATAAAGCGAGGAGCTTAAGGTGGTCATCCTTCCACACTTTCAGCCCTGGTGACAGCCAGTGCCACCACATCCAGGGGTCTCAGTGGAAACTTGACCCCCGATGGACTGCGAGGAGCAGAAGTTCCTGAGGGAACACACAGAGAGGATGAGTCACCCCCACACTGAGCAGCAGAGAGTAATTCAAGGTCAGGGACGGAGTTCTGGAGCTGCCTTTCCTGTTTCAGCTAGGTGTTTGCTTAAGACCCACAGCCTCTCTTTCCCATCACATACTTTTATCTTCCCACCTAATTATCTAAGGCTTTAAAAAGTGGAGCAAGGCTTAACTCCAGAGACAGAGATGATAATAATAACTCGGCTTTTATCCTGCATTGTCCCACGGTGGGAAGCACTGGGCTGATCCTTAGTGCTTAGTGATGATATTGGTTACCCTCAGTCTGGGAATTTATCAGGGTGCAAAAGCATTTGGTCAATAATCTCCACTTAAAACTACCACGGAGCAGTGTATTACTTGGATTCAGGCAGTCAGACCGGGGGGGTTTGGCAGAGCTAAATGGGGTCTGGGATTGCAATCTGCTTCTGAAGCAGAGGGACATAGAAACTTAAGGCGAGTCAAACTGGCTCTGAAGATTTATTGCAGAGAGGTTTTGGGTACTTGGTGCAGGGTAGAAGCCAAGATTGTGTAGTCTGACTGCCCAGGGAGGGGTACCCAGTGGCATTTTCGCACACCTGGTGGTCTCTCTTTGAGTGAGATCTGCAGAGGTTTCATGTTGGGTGAGATAAATCCAGAGCTCAATAATGATGTCTTGCAAACTTTAGAAAACCTCAAGGCAGGCAGAATGTTTCTGCCCTGAGGCAGTTTTACCACAGCCTCTGACCAGGAAAGGAAATTCCTCCAGCCCTTGTAGCAGCCACTGTCCTTCCCTTGACCTGGTTTTTCTGGCCACTGCTTGGAGAAAAAGGGAGCAGTCCCTGTGCTTGGAAGTGGGCTGGGATTTAATGGCTAAGTGGTCCATCTAGGGATTACCTTTGGTTGGGTAGGATCCTTGATCAGCCCTTAAATAGACAGATACAATCTGATCCACAACAGGCTTCCAAAGTCCCTGTGACAGCTGAATTAATTGCACAAAGCTGCTCACAACAGCAGCACCTGCACACATAAAACTGAGTGGCAACTCCCGTTAACAGCATCTGGCAGTTTCAATAGAAGTGTCAACAATCCATGCAAAGGTTATTGGAATTAAAGGGAATTACAGAACTGGTTTTAAAAACTTAATAAGCTCACAAACTCAGAAGATGGGCTACACAGGCCCTGGTTTTCAAAGCTCTTCTAGTGCATCCTTCTGGCAGAGGTTATTTCTTTGACCATCTATGGATGTCAAGCACAGAAATAAGGCTCTTGGCAAACTCCTTTCACTCTTTCCTACAGCAACCTTGTTTACAAATTCCATAGGAAGAAAAGCAAGTCATTAAAGAGAAAAAAGGTAACATTGGGTGTGGGTGATGCAAAAGTCTGCATCACTTCACATCACAGGAATTTTGTCATGAATTTCAGGGACTTGACAAGCATTTCAGTTGTGTAGTGTGCTTATAAACCAAGTGCAGCACATCATCATAAAAGGACATATTTTCAATAGGTTTTTTGAACTCCATCCCTGTACAAGAAGCCTTACACCCCTGAAATCAATGGAATTTTTACTGGTGATATCAGTAGGATTTCATCTATTAACATCTGCCTGATTCTGAACTGGATTCTGCAAACTTTTTATCAGCCAAGCTGGTTTTAGTGGCAAAGGGACTGTCCTTCCTTCAGAGGCTGTTTTCCTTCATAGAGAGAGCAGAGATGACTAAAGGCTGCTCACTGATGGAGAAATCCTCTGAAACTTCCCCCATGCTTCCAAGCCAGGTTTCATCATTCCTTTCTCTGCTGTACCACACACAATGCAAGAGCTGCAGGGGAAGTCTGGATGCTCCCATGTAAATCGAGCTACTGGAGATTTACCAGCAGGGTGAATATGAAAAACCTCCTCCCTAATGTGATGACAGTGATGTATCCTCATACTTGCACATCTCACCTCTAAGCCAGATCCTTTGTTCCTTCCAAAATCCTCCCCATCCACTGCAAAACCCAGACTGAACTACCCACAGGGTGCTCATAGGTTTGGTGTGCACACAAACAGAAGACAACCTTGTACTCCAAAATGCTTAACAAATTTCAAACCCTTCTTAATTAGGAGCAGAAGAGATGCAAGTTCCTCCATGAGTTACTCCCTGGGAATGAAGGAGTGACTGTTCAGCCTCCTCCCCATCGGTTCATCAATCTCTCATGTCTGAGGCTGTCATTCTAAGTGTTTCTATTTTTTTTTATGTTAAACAAAGAAGAGATTTATGGGTAAACAGGCAAAAATAAGTAAAAGGAATGGAAATGAATTACCATCCTTCATTAGGACACTCCCTGGGTCCTTCATGCAGACATGAAGTATGCCAGAGTAAAGTCTTTGTTGCTTTGCATGCCTGCTTCAGGAAACCCTTTGCAAACATTCTCTTTAGTATTTCTCTTTGTAAACTAAATAACTGAAACTTAAATTGGTATTTCTAACAGAGGCTGCAGGCAAAGAAATGCCAGCCTTCCTGGCCTGGGGAAGCAATGCCTCTTTCAACTTTGCAACAGCATAAAATGAAGGGAGGGGACCACGGGCTGCTGGTTTCCACCTACAATTTGGCACTCTTGTGCTTTGTAGCCTTGGGCACACCATTTAAACTTCCCGTCCTGGTTTCTTCTGTTGTAAAGCTGCAGGATGAATACCTGCCTTCCCTGCAGCTCTCTGCTGCCAGGGGTGTTATACTGCATAATAGAAATGGGTTCAATTTAATAGAAAAATGAGTTAAAGACCCAGGCAGTACCACTCTCCTTTTAGCACTGAGTTATGTGTCCATCAAGCCCAGCTTTGGGCAACGAGGAGAATAAAGCAGCAATGTCATATTGCTTAGACACCTGGTAACTGCACCATTTGTAAAGTTTGCCCAATATTAGCAGGGAGACAGACAAAGAAAGACAAAAATTTGGTACCTCTGCACTTTGTGCTTTGCTGCTTTCATTGCGAATTCTTCTTAAAGCAGCCGAAGGTCTTGTTGGCCTTAAATATTAGAAGAAAAAAGGAAAATCTCCAGCTTCTTTTTGATATGTGTTTCTTACCTTTGAAAAAGCACAGGGGAAAGACAAACATTTGGAATGTTCCTGTAATCTGTGCCCTTCCTCTCACCAACTGGCAGCAGAAAAACCAAATACACAACTGACAGTATTTCAATGAGTTTTTGAATTTTCAGTTGGAATAATGTCATCGCTGTGTAACATTGCCAGATCCTCTGATCTCCACAAAAATAAACTGTATCCATAATGTCCAAAAGAGAACATTTCTCATTTGCAAAAATTTGCATCCCTAAGATGTGCATTATAAAGGCAGAACTCATTGCAGAAGCTGGTGTTCAGAGCGTGCAGGGCTGCCCAGTGCAGGCACGTGCTCCCAAATGCTGCATTCCTAAAGGAGCAGGGAACAAATAAGGGGAGAAAACAGTTTCCTGAGGCCCTTGGGGAAAGTTTCAAGGACTAACTTGAGTTGGAGGGTGGGGTGGTTGCAGAGCAGCTGCCTGGTGCCTCTGGAGGATGTCAGAGTGGAGCCGTGGCCAGCAGCAGGGCTTTGCTGCCTGCAGGGTCACTCTGCTGGCTCCATGTGAGCTGGAGCCCAGGCTGGCTGAGGAAATGATCCCACCAGGACCATGCCACCCATGCTCAGCCCAGCAGGGACGTGGGGAGCCTTGGGGGTCATTTCATCTCCTTCCATGAGCGATTCTCACACGTCCTGTGACTCTGCTGCCCCCAGAGCAGAGAGAGCAGACTGCTCTGATCCTGGCTGGATGAGGAAGAATTAGGAATTTGCTGTGGTTACCTCGGTGGGAGCTACTTGTCTCTGCTTTAGTATGTAGGGTTTGAGGGACTCCTCCCCTGGGCTGGGTCAGTGTCTTCAGTCTGTGCTCAGGTTTTGAGGTTGTCATGACATTGGGGCACTCATCTGGATTCCTGCTTGACATGACTCCTAGCAAAAAAATTATGAGTTTTTCAGCTGCACTGCTGCAAAATATGTGTCTGTTTTTTTTAAGCCAAGGCTAATAAATGCAAAGCAGATGGGGAGGTGTCCTCTTCACCCCTGAGAGACAATTCCTCCAGCTCCTGGCAAGCACAGCAGGTCACAGTTTGAGCAGAAATGTCGATGTCCTCTCACACCTTTTGGGCTGGTGGGCAAGGACAAACATCTTATTTACTTTATTTATTTGTGCATAACAATTTAGGGATCAAAAACTGCAAGGAAGTATCCGAAATGAACTTTGGCTACTCATTCCCAAGGAAGAAACAAACTAATTTTGATTCCAGGCTCAGATTGTGCACCTGCTTCCAGAGCAGACAACAATTTTTAAGGAAACTTCTTGAAGCGAAGATTTTAATGAGTTCTCAACACCATATCACATCCCTTGGATTTGCATCATTTGAACCATATTTCTGGAGGTAATTTTTCAAAGTGTTGCGCAGCACTTTATCTGCACGAATGCCTCTGCATGAGTGATTCATACTTCTAAACTGTGGATGTACAAAAGGGGTCCAGGCATTTGAACAAAAAAGTGAGGCAATTTTCTTCTGTTTCCAGTGGTTTATCCAGGGAAGGTCAGTTTATCATTTGTTCAGGAGGAAATTACACAACACTTTTCATCCTCCCCTGGGACAAAGAGTGTCTTGGACTGCAGAGTGTTGTGCCCTGCAGAACAGGCAGGCTGGAGGGGCTGCACCTCCTGTGTGTGCTGTGCAGAGGGATGATCTGGGACCCTGTGCCATGAATGCAGCACACTGACTTGCCTGATCAATCCATGGCTAATTAGATCTCCAGCTTTCCTGCCCAGGAACGACACAGCTGCCTTGGAGGCATTCTATAAATTATTGTTTTGCAGGAGGTTATCGGAGATCCTGTGGATGGAGATCTGCTCTTCCCTTTATCTCCCTTGTCTCTGGGGTATTTTGCTCTCAAAACTGGAGTTTGCTCTGAGAGCTCCAAACAAAAAGGAAACCTAGGAGAGCCCAGCAAAGTTTCATTCACTAATGTAAACACATCCTAAAAGAAAATAACCCTCTTGTCCTGGAAATGGATCCATTAAATAACCCTCCTGTGTTCTCAGTTCAGTGTTCAGCCTGAGCATTTAAATCCTTTAAAACAACTAGGGAAGCCATCTGATTTCTCTGTGTCAGTAATGTTGCCACACGTTTGAGAAATTAATTTCTTCCCCACTGCATGCTCTGTTTGAGAAATGATATCACATTGTGAGGTACTGCACCAAGCTCCACTGATCACATTGCATAACAGGATGCTGGCTAATGATCCAAGATAATAGAAGGCGAAGGCTGAATACGTTTTTAAAAATCATCACATGATACGAAATAACGCCAGTACTTGGTACTGTGCAGGAGAGGAGAAACTCTTCTAAATGTGCTGCCCAGATGCTCCATCAGAAAAAACCCACATTTTCATAATCCAAACTTGAATGATTCTATGATTTATTTTTTTTTAATGGTGGGATAAACGAAACACCTTAGGCTGGATGCTCAGCAGGTGCAAATCAGCAGCGCTCCACCGGAGCTGATGGATCATTATTTTCTACTGCTGGAAGAGCAAACTAAGAATAGACACAGTCAGCAGCTAAAAGTTCTCTAGTCCCAAGCAAGTGCCTGCAACGTTGGCATCCAGCAACAACAAAGCTGCCCTGGCTGCAGATTGATAGCAAATTCCCATCAAAGCCTCGGAATACCTACGGCAGGGGCCCCGGGTGGAATCCAGCCGGCGTCGCTGGTGGAATGGAACTGCTGGTGCTTATTAAGAAGGTGAAACTTTGCACCAAGGACACTGCAGCTGACGCCAGCCCTGCCTGGCCTCGCCTGACCCTGCCCTGCGGCGGGTGCTGCACCTTCCTCGCCAGCATCACCCGCAAACCTCAGTGCCAATCCAAAACCGCGTGGAAAGCCAGGCATATTCCACTTTCCTCTTGGTGATGATCTGCCTTTTACAACGCTGAACATGTGAAAATCAAGAGGAGAGGAAACAAAAGAGAGGGGTAGCTCTGAACTGCTCTGCCCAGTAAAGCAGCCCAGTCTGGTTTTGGCTCCTTGCAGACAATTCCTCACAGCTCCTTGGGTGAATGGATTTTTTTTTTTTTTCCTATTCAGAATAATCCTCAGATCTTCTATCGAAAAAATTCAATCAAAGAGGAGTATGCTGGTTCGGTTTTCCCCTGGAAAAATTTCAGAGTAATTAGGAAGCAGAAAGGATACATATGGCCAGGCGTATAGCTGGAATAATAATCAAGAACAGTGGGGGGGTGGGGAGAGAAGGAGTCAGACAGAGCTGCCTGTGAGACAGCCCGGGCTGTTTGGAAACTCTGTGCCCAAACAGCATCTGGTCAATTATAAGAAATGCATCAAATGAAATTCAAACTCATTCAGAAATGAATTAAGATGAGATTAAAAGGGAAACATTCGCAAAGTATCTAATTGGAATGAATAATTCAGTCCTACCTTACTTCTTCAAAATACTGTACAAATATTTACTCACTTCCCAGGCATGGGACTGTGGTGTTGCCCACCCCACTGCTGCCACCACAGAGGGGTATCTGGGGGTAATTCTCCCAGCCTGGTGCATTGTGTGCTGCAGAGTAAATCCCTCAGAGTTACCAGTTTGCACAGCATTTACACATATACAACATGCAACAGGAGGGAATGTTACCTTGTGGTTCCATGCAGGAAAAAATACCCTGTGGCAATGATGAAAAGGCTGGAGGATCTCACTGGGAGTGTGTCCTCTGTGTGCCTGGGCTGGGATCCCTGCCTGAGCCCAAACAGTCCTCCTGCTTGCTTTGGAAAGCCCTGCTCAGTGAAAACCCACAGATGTTCATCACCTGCAAAATCCATCAGATTTAACGGGTGGCATTTGGGTACCAAATGGGGTAATCAAGGTCAGCAAAGAAGGCAAAGCCTGGACAGAGATTCTCTTTAATGAGATTCTGACTCATGTAACATAGGTGCTCCTCTTTCTCCTACCCCTGCTTGCTGTGTATTGTTATTCAGGATGGTGCTTCTGCATGTAACTTGAACTCTTGCAAAAACAGATTAATTTTGAACATAAACTTAAGCGTCATCCTGAACCAGTGCTGTGCTTGCTCAGCACAGAAAAGCCAGGCACCCTGTTATCAAAGAGTGGTTAAAGAACAAAGGCACTCTGCAAATAAGTGTTTAGGCTTAATATTTCCTCTGCTGCCTGTTTCCCTGTCCCTTCAGGGCCAGCACAGAACCACACCTCCTGCACCACAAGCTCATTAGCCTTATTTCATCTCTTGAAGGGGTGGATACAGATTCTGACATTTGCCATGGAAAAGCAGAACTTCAGCACCAATCTTGAGATTAATTGTTGACATTTCTCTCCCTTCTCCCCTTTGATGTGTGTGGAAAAAAAAAATAAATATATATGAAGATTTAAAAGGAGGAGAGTGGGAGAAATGCAGCCCAGCGAGAGGACAGCCTGGTGCTGCAGAGCCACACTCCCCTGGGACATGAACAGTCTGGTGATTGCTCCTAATGAGAGAGGAACAGCAGTGGTGAGCGAGGTGAGACACACAGAGCCTGGCTGAATGTGGGAGGTGTCAGAGAAATCATTCATCTCCAGCTTCCCACCGTTCCCTCCAGCGTGTGGCTCAGCTGGGAACAGGTCCCTCACACCAGGGCTGCATGCCTGGAGCCAGAACTAACAACTGCTGCACTAATCCTGTTTCTTTCTTGCCTCCTGATGTTTTCCCGTAGGGCAAAATGGAGGACCAGAGTGCCTTAAGCTATTTTTGATGCTTGCAGCAGCCTGGATGAGTGTTTGTGTGGTTTGGTAACAACAGACGAGGGCAAATTGCAGTTCAAAACCAACTAAACTGAGCTCGTCACTTGGGTCGCCTGCACTGTCCTTGGGCAAGCAAAGGCAAGAGAAATTAATGAGCAAACATCTCTTGAAAGCCTTGTCCTGCTGAAATTGTTATCAAACAACCAAACTTCAGGGAGTGCAGGATTTCCTAGGTTATAAGGTCTATCTTGCTGAGTCCCAGGGCTCAAAACCCTGCCTCAGAAGGCTGGGATGGGGCAGTACTCATTCAGCCTAAGTGCTGAGGCAGGTTTCTCACACACAACAGCTTTAAAGTCCTGTCTTGGTGCAATGAATGAATACCTGAAACCAGGTTCCCAAAATTTTATCCGTTTTGGCCCCTCCTCTGAGGTAGCACAAAGAGAAAATGTATTCCTTCATTGTGGGTCCATAATTAAGACTTTTTCTTGTTGCACATCCTGCTGGTTTTCAGGCAGCACAGCAATGTCAGAGCCCCCCATTGCCACTAACCCTGACTCTCAGGCACATCTTTCAGCACTGGAGCCAAACTTCTCCCAGGAAACAGCAGATGTTTGCCGGCTGTGTCCTCCCAGAGCATCCCTGATCTGCCCATGGGTTGCTGCCACGTGGCACTGACAGCATGAAAGTCAAATGGTGTCTCCAAACACAAAATCACTCCCAGGCAAAACCTGCCTCATGCAGTAGAACAGCACCAGGTGTGATCTTTCCCTGATAAAACACTGTGGATAAGGATTTGATCTTCCCAAGAACAGGAAAATTCAAAAAGTTGCTAGAGGGACTAAACCTAAATCTTTTAATGAGGGAAAAAAATTACCATTACTGTTACTGTAGCAGACAGGAAGACATTGCCAGACAGTAAATCTGTTGTGGTGGTTATTGCCATTTAATATTGAGTCAATATAAGTAATGTCTTGGAGTCTTTCCACACAAACTGATAAAAGAGCCAGGACATGGGCTGCTCTCCAAGTAGCAAGTAGCTTGAACTTGAGATTTCTGCAATATTTTTTCTCACTCTCTGTTGAGGAGGAAAGGGTAGATTTAAAGGCCAAGGCATTTGCTGGAGAACTGGATTGAAGCCTTGGCTCTGGCTTTGGCTTCCTATGTGACCTTGGGCAAGCCACTTAATCTCTCTGAATGGCTGTACAAGGGAGATCTCCCATTCTGCCACCCCGGGTGATTTATTAAGGGTATCTCAGATACAAATTGTCTCTTATTATAGTTAGTAGTATCCCAGTTTGATCTGAAATCTTATGCATTGGATTTGGAACATAGGACACATCTGTGAAAACACATATATTCCATAAAATCCAGTTCACGAGAATCTTTTAACAGACTCCTTAAATATTTGACCAATCCAGAAAAATCTGGTAGTGAATGTGGTAATGCCATCATTTTATTTAGTTTTGCACAGTCTTGAGAAACTCATCAACATGCCTTGACCTGGTGTTGGGTTCAAACTGTGCAGCTCATTGCAATTGAAAAGCATCCTTGGTGCTGCAGCTGTTTTAAGGACCTCTTGCTGTAAATTGTATCCCGAAGTAATTCCCAAGAAAAGCCTGTATGCAGAGATCACTTTGCCAGGGCCTGTGCCCAAAGAATTAGATCCAGTATGTCTTCAAAGCTCAAGGATGGAAAACTTATGATGGAGAAGGGGCTCAGAGCTTGGTCCAGAGCTGATGGGGAAGGGCAAGCGGAGGTTTTGCAGCCAGGGCTGGGTCTCAGGGCAGGCAGGGGTGCACACTGAGACAGTCAGTGGCACACGCAGGCAAACCCTCCTGCACTGCTGCTCCTCCCTCCTTCCCCCATCCTCCACCACCCCAGTAAATCAAGGCCTGCCACAACTTACCTGTCACAGCCCTGCAGGTCCTGGGGAACAACTTTCTGTGCTAACACAGGATTGAAAGGCAGAAGGAAGCACTAGGTTGTGCCGTCAGTGAGCTGTGGGATTTTTCAGACTATGTGTGAGCCTGAGTCTGAGTCAGAGACAAAGTCTAAGGCTAGAAAACAAGCCAAGGAAGCAACTGAGACAGACAGTGGTGACAAACAGAGCTTAAATACTGTGGCATGCTGTAACCCAAGTCCCCAGGTTCACTCTTCATCCCAGCAAAACCCACCTTGATGTTCCAAAGCCCCTGCAAGCCGCATTGATGCAGGGCACAGTCACCCTTCCTAACTCTCCCCGTGTGTACTTGGTTGACTTCTTTGCTGTTTTCCCTTCTCATTTCCCAGCCATCTGCACCAGTGTGATTCCCTGTAGACCTGGAGGGAGGGCAGACATTGCTTGTTGCTACAACTGCTTGCCTTCAGCTGCCAAATTTCCTTCCTGCTCCCTGCTCGTGCCCGTGGCTGGTGGTCAGCAGCCTGTGAGGTGATGCTGTGGTGCTGCACTCAGCCCCAGCCACCTCCTGCAGGCTGAGTAGAAACAAGGACATGATGAGACTAAGATTTGTCTTTGTTGCCTCGAGAAATCTTTGCACTTTCCTTTGTTCAACGTGTACACGAACTCGACTCGGCAAAGAGCTTTAATGGGGTAAACTTGGCACTACACTCAGATAAAACTGCCCCAGAGGGAAAACAGCCTAAATCTTTCTGGTTTGAAAAAGCCTCAGTCAAAGGTTTTTGTCAAGATATTGAATTGATGTAGCAGTTTAACCGTTATTTAATATTTATATATTCATGTCTAGCATCCAAATAGGTCAGGAACCTATTGTGCTCCATAAGGCACAGACACATTCACATGCACCAAGTCCCCAGCATATTTCAAAAGCATCACTGATACCTCCAGACTGTTGCTGCATGCCCAGTACTTGCCTAATGGGAAAAATGGGATTTGAAAGTGTTTCTTAATGCAATGAAAACTCTTCACCACGACACATTCATATTATTGAGTTTTCTCTGTAATTCTGTTTTTGAAAACTTCATTTCAGACAAGGAAGTCTCCTGAACTGGTGGCTTTTAACTCCTGTCTCAGTGTGAGCAAGGTCTGCGTTTTAATCACAACCCAGCCATGCTGTATGCAGGGCTCTGGTCTGGAACTGTTCCAGGAACTCTGCACCAGAGTTTGCATTTCCCTTTCCCTTCCTCCTGCCTCTCTCTGCCCCCAAACCTGTGCTCAGGTTGTTTACGTGCTCTCATACACAACTGCATGCAGGCATTACTGTATTTTTATACAACAAATATATTTATAGGATATAGATATAAATAGGATGATGCTGGGCTCTGGCTAGTTTGATGTTAGTGTGCCTGCACATTAATTTAGCAGCCCAGACCTTTGTGGCCCTTGAATCAGTGGAGGTAGAATATGCCCAAAGGGAGCTGTGAGCATGCAAATTCCTGGCAGAGGGAAAAGGGAAAAAGAAGGAAGACAAACCATCTCTGGGCATGGCTCCTCCTTGATAGCAGCACAGCAGATGGCAGAGGGTTACTAGAGAGCAATTTCTTGAGGCTTAGCATAAGCCAAGAAACAATAAAAGAAAAGAGAAAAAAAGAAGATAGAAAAAGGAATTTAAACAGGTTGTCATGTCACTGTTTTATTCCTGCCACCTCAGCAGGAAATTAATCACATAATGTCACGTAAAAAAGATAGCCCTGAAGGTCCAATGTGAAAATGGCTCTGCCTGAGGGCAGGAGTGAATCAAACCTCAAGGGAAGGACAAGGGAAAGTGAGGATGAGGGAGGGCAGCACTGGCTGTGCTGGGAGAGGGAAGCAGCTCATCCAGCTAAAACCCAGGCTCAGATCTGTCCCATCCATGCCTCCAGTGGCTCTAAGAAGTGGGAAGAAAGACCTGCAAAGTCAATCTGGGGAGATGCAGCTCCCCTGTGAAAGGCTTTTTTTGCCCTGGGTGGGGGTGGCAGATGTGGGGCTGCAGCAGTGGAGGGGAGAGGGGTTTGTTGGCTGAAGGAACCTGCCAGGAATTAGCATCTTGGCATGGCAGAGAAGTAAATGGGCCGTCCTCTTAATTGCAGATTTACAGCCAAGATGGGTACTGACGAGTCCATATTTCTTCAGAGGAGTTGGATGGCCGTGGAGGGAAGGCTCCCAGGAGAGATATCTAGGATATGGATGGACGTTACCCATAAATACAGCGAAATAAATTTCCCATTAGACTCAAATCCAGTGAGGCGGCATGAATCACCTTAAACATGCATATAACTCTCCCTTATATATCACCTCTGCTGAAGCATTAATTAACCCATAGCATCCATCCCTAGACACTCTAAAAGATCTCATTCCTCGCTCTATTCCAGCAGAGCAGCTGGAGAAACAAAATAATGGTTTCCAGGTCAGACCACAACCTGTGTGCTTGGCACTGCAAAAGCCTGCAGTGAGTCCTCTACTCTTCCTCTGGGAAGTGGCTGAGGACCCTTGGGACCACATGGCCCAGGTGAAGGAGTGGATTTTAGGGATCTTCTTGGTCCTTTAAGGTACTCATTTGCTCAAACATTTTGTATGTTCAATGCTACTTCTAATGGCAGAACCTGGTAATCCCCAGATACCAGCTTGGAATATGATTATTTTTCCTTTTCATTTATTGCCTTTATACAGTTCTACCACAAAAACAAAAGGAAAAATCATGTTGGCTTGCATTAGGTTGCACAGATTGTTTTGAACTGGTCTTCAAATGACAGAGAGGCAGCTGAAAGAGCAGAGCAAGGGAAATAAAGAAAAGGCACCAAGCAAATAAAAGGGCTGTTTAAGGTGGCTGCATCCCCAACTGGAGCTCCTAGTGCTTGTGCCAGGAGAAGCAGAAGCCAAAAACAGAGAAAGAAAGGAAACTAAGTGGGAAAGAGAAATTAATCCTCAAGTAACTGAGAACAGGTGCTTCATTTGGGCTGTTGGATGTGAATGTGCTGCAGTTGGTTGCTCTATCGACAGGGGAATTCAATAAGCGAGTCTGGTGCACTGATGACAGAGCTCAGAGAATGAAAACCCATGTAAATTAACTCCCTTCCACCAGACTGTGCTTTATTAAAAAGCACAAATTGTCAAGGCGATACCTTGAAGGTCACAGCTCCAGCAGCTTGGGCAAAAAAACCCTCAAAACTGAACCTGCTAAATTCCTCTTGTAACTAAAGGGACTTGAGTTACAGCCCTTTATTCTTCCTTCTGCTGACAGGAGGCTGGTGCCAGCCTGACTCCTGCCATGAGAATGTGCTTGCTCAGATCTCCAGGCCATGAGAAAAGATGAAGCAAAGGTCTCTACAGCTTCCCTCACCACCAGGAGGGTGGCAGAGGAAAGCAAGCCTTTGCTTGACAGGACTCAGCTCCAGAGGCATGCTGCACATTCCAGGGCACCTGAACCACTGCTGGAAGTGCTGCAAGGATCTGCTAAAATGAGCCAACCACAAAGTGCTTCCTCTGCTCCCGGTGCGAGGAAGAAGCAGATCAGGAATGGCATCTCCCAGCAGGGTCTCCAAGCAGCAATCCCAAGCAGCATCCCTTGATTTAAGGGTGCAGCTAAAGGAAAAGCCTCACCCAGTGGGTTGCTCCTGTTGAGCTGGGGCCTCTGTGGGGCATCCAGGGGGAACTGGGAAGAACAGAGGTCACGGCAGCTCCATGTCCTGCTGTGGCTGATCTCTGCTGCTGCAATGGAGTTACTGCATCCCGACTCCCTTCTGTGCAGGATGGAGTTAAGAGCATCATGTCAAATATAATTATGAGACAATAACAGCCTATTAGTTCCAGTGCCTAATTTTAAACCTCAGACTGTCTAAAAACCCTCAGTCTGCTTTTAGAAGAGCTGTCATCTCCTCAAGTTATAAATAAGAAGCATAGAGAATGGATAATCTCTGCCTGCCCTAGGGCCAAATACCACCTTCCAGAAAAGGTAGAATTCCCATTTCATCATTTACCCATTGAAATTTTTATTTCTGGCTAAATGTGACCAATTTCCCCTGGGATGATCAGGCCAACAAAAGGATTTTATCTGCTTTGACTCTGAGCCATTGCAATTCCTTGAAAAGGCAAAGCTGTGGGAGAGAAGCACCATCCTCTGAGCAGCTCAATCCATTTTTCACTTATCCCAAATCTGAGCAGTTCTTCCTTCCTTCGAAGCACCCCCTCTTTCCTCTCCTCCCTCTGTGCACTCTTGGCTTCCTGTACTCACCCTAAATCTTTGCTCTGGAACATCCTCAGTAATTTTCAGGTCAAATTGCCTAGGGAGAAAAAGCTAATTGGTCATGTGGGCATGAGCTGATAGCAAGGTTTTTATTGTTTGAAAGTCTTTTGTTAATGTTATGCATATGCAAATAAAACCTTTTAATTTTAAACCACTGTTTGCATAACTGTAATAAGTCTCTACACAAAACACACCCCCAACAAGCTTATGATGGAGAGTTAAATATTGTATGTATGAATGATGCATCAAAAGTAGCCCATATACTGAGTCAGGATATCTTCCACTAATGAAGTCCCTAAAGAAATGCACCACAGACCTTCTGAGCTGAGATATTATGATGGCTTGGATATATCAAGAGATAGCTAAAATAACGTTAGATATAAGATCTTCCTAGGAAAATTCACCAAAGAAGCACATAAACATCAAAGAGCCTTAACTCGTAACTGCTATAAAATATTCTTATGTTTGGATTGATAAGAAAGTAGGGTAGTGCCCTAGATGCATAGCTATGAGGAATAGGGTGGCCTTAAACAGTTGTGCCTTTGTCTTACAGAATTACAAACATTTTGAAACAAATTAATTTTTTTCCTTACAAAAATATCTCACTTTTTAATTTGCAAATCTACAGTGTGTGGTCAAATATAGTTGATTTTTCACTATTGACCAAATGCAAATGCTAATAATGCTCAAAGGTTGCACATTAAATTGATCTATAAAGTGTCTGATGTTTGCTCTCAATATACTCCTACTCATATAAGTGAAACAAGCTAATTCGTTATCAGATCAGACCTTATCATATGAACATAGACCCTGTCACAGACCATTCCACACGATGAAATCATAAATTCCCATCTTTATTTCTTATCGTGAAATAATTAGAATATTTCATTTCTGCCTACTGAGTCACAAACTATGATAAAGAGCCAGTAATTCAATTAGAAAGCAGATTATTTTTTTAATGAGCAGCTATGCATTGTGATATCAGTATTCAAGCACAATGTTCGAAAGCAAACGTTTGCAGGCTTGCTGGCAACTTCGCTGAGCTCTCTGGAAAATATTGACTTTTTGGGGCTCAGCCTGGAATGTCTCTGGTTAAGCTGCAGGCCCCTGCTCTGCAGAGTGCTCCAGGTAATGTATTCAGGCCACATTTGGCAACTGAAAATTAAGTGGTTATAGAAATACATTTAGTAGGAGCTCTGTGTGTCTGCTTCCCGAACTGGAGGTGCTGGGAGCATTGAGCACCCTCCTAACTGCTCCTGGGACAGGGAGCCGAGCCTTGTCTTCTGCCTGCCCTGTGCCCTGAGGAGCGAAGCAACAAGGAATCTGTAATCTTGCACTCTGTCTTCTCCCAAAAATTCCTGGCGGCACGGCCGTGCTGAGTGAACCTCCACGGGAAGGGCTCTGCTGCCCTCGCTTCGGCACGTGGCACTCGGAAACAAAGTTATCAGAATAAAGCTTTTAGCTATAAATTGCAGGTATTAAAGATCCATGTGATAATTGTCTTATCTGGCTCCAAATGTGCTTATGATGCTGAGAGAGGACAAATTGGATTATGCCGGAAACAGGCTCTTCCATTTTCATAAATTATCCGGCAAAGCAGCGAGGGCTCAGAAATGTGGGTGCCTTTGCTTTCGACAGCCTGTGATTTTGTTGAAGGATCTTGTGGAAGAGAGCAAGCAAACAAACAAATTGAGAAAGGTCTTTTCAGGAGGAAGGGATGAAGAGCTAAAAACCAAAGAGGCAAAAAGTCAAGTGAAAGTAGCAAGGCTGCAACAGAAGAATGGGGAGAATATCATAGTGAATATCCCCAAAGTAGGAGAATTTTTGAAGGTGTGATTATCAGAGGAGAACTAGCCTGTGTCCCTTAACTTCTATAATCTGGAGCCCTCATATCTAGCTATTTTTCTCCCCCAAGTTCTCTGCATTTGGTGTTTGCTGTTGGAATGTGCAGATAGAGGCAGTGGTCAGCTCTGGTATTCTGCTCTGNCAACAGAAGAATGGGGAGAATATCATAGTGAATATCCCCAAAGTAGGAGAATTTTTGAAGGTGTGATTATCAGAGGAGAACTAGCCTGTGTCCCTTAACTTCTATAATCTGGAGCCCTCATATCTAGCTATTTTTCTCCCCCAAGTTCTCTGCATTTGGTGTTTGCTGTTGGAATGTGCAGATAGAGGCAGTGGTCAGCTCTGGTATTCTGCTCTGTGGAACCAGTGGGGACCATTGCCTTTGCTCCCACTACCCCAAAGTCACCTGAAACAAAATTTTCACAGAGTTTCTTCACCCTGGAGTTCATTTTTTGCCCTAATCATGTTGGCCAAGTGGTCTGACAGAAGGCACCATCCAGGGGCAGAATGATTAGCGTCATGAAAAATATTGGACCTGATCTGTGCCTCAGTGGCACTAAGGAAATTATGTGTATTTATGTGTATTATTCCAGCAGCTGAAAGGCAAGTGGGAACAAAATTGACAGGAGATCTGACTGGTGCTTTAAACCACAGAAGCTCTTTCAAAATACAGTAAGGAATTCAAAATAGCTGTAATAAATATGAAAGCTTTTAGGGTTCTGGTATACATTAAATCTTGAAAGTGTTTGGTTAGCGATTTGCCATATCCCTGACACAGATGATTTTTTCATTTCTCCATCTTTCTTACACTTTAAACCCCTCTTTTTGGAGAAGAAAGGCTAAAATATTTATCCCAGAACAGGCTTCTGAATTCATAAAATTTGTTTTAACTTATTTCTCTCTTTTTGTCAGCTCTTTAGAAAAACTGCTTGGTAAGGTCTTTGGAGATCCTAAGTGGATTTTCCTCTCATTGGTTTGCTCACAGTGCTCACTGTTGAGCATTATTGATATTTAAAAAAAAAACCAAAAAACAAACCACCAAAAAACCACAAGCTTTTAGAAACAGAAACTTAGAAAGGAAACTAAGATAGAACCAGGAAAGGGTTTGCACTAAGGACTATACTGAAAATGTAACAAGGCTCCAGCAGCAGCAAGGGTGGATCTTCATTTGGAAAATCAGCTTTTGCAAGTTCACAGTGCCTCTGGGACAGTACCACCCCAGGGGTCCCCAGAGGGACCAGGGATGGCCAGGCTGATTCCTCTTTCTTCTGCTCACCTCCCACTTGTGCAAAGGGAAGCCAGGCTAATACATGATACTGAAATTTTACTGTCTTCAAGGCTGCTCTGTCTAAAGCCAACTGCTTTCATTTTTAGGGCAGTAAATTGCTGGCAGCAGAGAATAAAAAGACTGAACTTTCTTTATTAGCCTGAATTTGCTTTATGGGTCTGCCAAAGAGCTGGGTTTTTTCCATTCAGTTCTGGCTCTCTTTATGCTCCCTCCCCATTTTCTCCTGATTTTTCTTTGCTGAAGAGCACAACTAAAGTCCTTAAAAATTAGCGTGGGACTTGTTTCTCCCTGTCACCTACCTGCTTACTCTAGAAAAAGTCATTGGCACCTGGCAGCACAACAGCCATTGAGCAGCTGAGCAAATACACAATTTATTGCTGGTTGGGAGAGAATTGAACATCAGAGCCTCATAGCTTCAGAGTAATCCTATTTATGTATTAGGAAGTCATATGAAAAATACTAGTTTCACAGAGAAGGAAACCAGAGTAAGAAGCGCTGCTGCTATGCCCAGCACCCAGAGTGACCCAGCAGTGGCCTCCAAAAGCTTTATTCCAGGCTGTCCTGCAGCCTTGTTTGTGCCATCATCTCTGTAATGCATCTCTGCTCCTCTCCTTCTCTTCCTCACACATTTAAAGCACCCCTTGCTCATCACATGCACCCACACATATTCTAAATAGTGTTAGTGAAACCCCTTTTCCCACATCATTCACATTCCCAAGTCTCCTAGCAGTGTCTGGGTGTATTTTGGGGAGGGTTCCACACAGACCAAAGGAAATAGAGCTGAAGAGAGCAATTACAGACAAAACCAGCAAGGAGAGGGTGCTCTGTTTAAATCTTTGCACGTTTCCCTCATTCATTCCCCCTAAGGCAACATCTTTATTGTGGTCTTTGCTCCTACACAAGCCCACACATCATTACAGTTGTTTACATACCATCACTAGCAATAATAATAATAGCTAAGTAATAATTCTTCATTTGAATGTGATGAACGGTCGCATCTCTCAGTAAAAATAAATACATGGGGAAAGGGAAAATACATCATTGTTACTAGCAAATGAGGCATAGTGCAAGAAATTAAAATATCTGGCTTATGGAAAAACGGGGAAAAAGAACTTTGCAAGGAAGTGTTAAACCAACAGGAATAAAGGATCATTTATTGAACATAAGAGAAATTAATAGGGAATAGGGAAAATTAAGAGAGATATAAATGTTTGCTGAAGTTGTGTATAAGTGAGTACCAGCAGGCATAAAATTAGAGCTCAAATAAGAAAATAGGTTAGTTTCATTCTTCAGATGGCACACTCAATTTGTACAGGTTTTTTTAAATTTTCTACATTTTTGAAGGATAAAACCCATCCCATTAGGAGAAACCCCACAATTTTCCAAAGACTCAAATTCCTGGCTCTGTAATATAGCAGGTGAAGTTAAAATTCCCCCTTTCTGAACTGCAGGAAGACTTATGCAGCTCTCTGCCCCGAGCACTGCGGCAGTCACTGCTCTGAGGGCTGGGTCAGCACCCTCCCAACCCCTGCAAACATGTTCCACAGGGCACCAAGCCTCCTCTGCCAGCAATTTCATTATCATTTGTGGAGAAATCAAAGGGAGAAGACTGAGGAAAACATCCCACCTTGGGGTGCTCCGTGCTCTCCCTCTGAGCTGGGCACTTGCAGCACCCTGGCCAGGCTTCCCCATCTCATCCCCAGCTCCTCTGACAACCCTCCTGGGCCAGGCAAAGCCGAGGATTTCAGGGGTTAATACCCTGCCAAGGTTCAAAGGCAGGTCAGGGAAATGCTACCAAGCAGAGAGCTGATAAGGCAAAGCTGAGCCTGCTCAAGCTCAAGGCTTTAGGAGGAAAGGAAGGAGAAAAGCAGCCTGTGTTCTTGGGGCAGGGTGACGTGGGGTAAGAAGAGACGAGGTCGGTGGTGGGTCATGCTGTGTGCTGCTCTTACACCCTTCAACACTTGGCTTTGGCATTTTCAGCCTTGTCAGGTCCGTGCAGCAGGTGTTCTGGCCAGACTGGTCCCTCTCTGAGATGATTTTGCTCAGACCCTGCTGTAGGATCACTGGCTCCAGCTCTTGCCCCCCTGGGCTCTGGGCTCCCTCTTTTCCTCCTGCAGAAGCAATTGTGCTGTACTGGGGGCAGGAAGGGTGCTGGGCAAGGAGGGATTGAACCATTAGGGCTCTTGAGTGCTCCACGCATCCAGAATGTCAAATTATTCTATGGTGGGATCATGTTCTAGTTTTCAGTCCTCAAAGGTTTTGGTTTTATCCGGTGATGTGCCAGTGAGAATTTAGCTCTCTCTCTCTCTCTCTCTCTAAAGCTGGAGTAACTGGATTCATTACTTTGACAGAGCTTTCTGTACCAGCAAGGGGGGACAGCAAATAGGTTGGAAATATTCATTTAATAGCACTCTAAAGCAGCTTGTCCACAAACTGCTGCACAGCCAGAATATGTAGTGGTGAGGGGTCATACTGTTTCAACTTTTTTGTCTTTTTTTAATGGCTCATGTTGAAAAACCCTCTTGCTTGTACTCTCTAGCATAAATATGTCAATATTGAAATCATGCTGCTATTATACTTCTAAGTATTTTTCAATAAAGAAGCTGCAGGATAACTCTGCCATCATCTGTCTTGAAAAGCTGAGCTTTAACACAGCAGAAAGCAAGAACCTAAGGTTTCATCAAAGGGAGTCTGTATTTCTGTTTAATGCTTTTCTTCCCCTTCTGAACTGTTTACAAACAGCAATTTAGACCCTGGTCTTTGTCAATGTTCCAGCCACAAAGCCTTCAAAGATGGCCAGAAGCACTCCTTTCTTTTTGCATTAGAGATGAATTATATTGTTTGAAAATAAAAATTCAGGACTGAGCCAGAGGCATGAAAGCAAGTGATAACAATTAGGAGTTGCTACTCATCTTTGATGTTCAGGGAATTGTTCTCTATTTGTGCAACTATCCCAAGCCCTGCTTGTCCTGCGTGTGGGTCTGGTCTGGAGGGAAGGCAGAGCACCAATCTGTCTCAATTTGCAGCAACATGGAGAAATAAATTCAAGGGTTGCTGAAGTGAATTTTACATAAATGTTGTAATAAACTAGCTTCTGCAGACATATGTATTTATGCCAGAAAGCAAGAGAGTTTTAGCTGTGTCTCGGGAGCGTGTGTCATCAGTGGCTTTACTACTTCTATTATCACATGTGTGAGTAGATCCATGCTGGAAAAAAGGGTGAGATTTCTGCGCTGTGGTAAATAGTGGCAGAGTAAAAGGAGCAACATCTATATTTAATGAAGCTACATCGTATCCTTATAACACTTTTTTTTCTGAATTAAAGCTCTCTAGCTTTAGATTCCCTTTCTGTTAGCAGGCGAGAAGTCTCTCGGTGTGCCCATAATTAATCATGAGCCCAGACTCCACTGTTTCAGTTTGGCAGAGATCTAGACCATGCATATTCATTAAAACTTAGTTCAGCCTTTACTTTTATTTCCTAGTGATGGCACAGAGAGCTGGGAAAGGTCTCTTTACCCCTGTAGTAATGGAAAGGCTGGATCAGGCTGGGATGTTCCTCTCCTGGCATTCTGCATCAAGCACTAATTTCTGACTGAAAATTTTTTACTATAACAACACATGAGAAATTGGGTAATGTGATTTTTTTTTTTTAAATGAAGTGAAGGCATCAGAACAGAAAAATGAAGACTTCTTAGTTTAACCATGAGAGGAAATATGGGGTACAGGCAGGTTAAACTCTGCAACAAAAATGGAGGAGCACAAAGATCAGTGATTTTATTAAATACAAATAAAAACACAGACTGTTGACCTTCCTCTTTCAGGGAGAAGGAAAGTCTCCTGTTAGGGGTGAATTTGCCACAGGTGTCTTGTAAAAGGAGATGGGACACACTGCCAGGTGGGAAAACAGCACGTTGGCTCCAGTCTCTCACACGCTGCCACACCAGCTGTCCCAAGCAACGTGGGATTTCCTGTAGTACATTCACAAATCTTGGACCCTTTGCTAAAACAGCATTGCTTGGACAAAGGTTTCATCAGGAGCAATGTGCAGAACTAGTCCCAGTCTGTTACATGTGGTGACAATAGGTGATGTTACCCTAAAGGCCTCCCTGGGGTGTGAGGCTTGGAGGATTCCTCATTGTCACCTCTGTGCCTCCTTTGCTCATGCATTCCCCTGCCTGGGTCTCATGGTGCTCTGTTCGTCAGTGGTCAATGCCACATTTTAAAGGCTTTAAATCTGGCAACCATAGGGTTACTGCAGTCAGAGGAGATACAGAAACTCATAATTTCTGCTGTGTCTTCCTTTGCTCACCGCATCTCAAAAATATCCCATCATTTCCTCTCCAGCATCACATGGCAGAAGTTGCTGTGGGATTAATGAAGACATCTAGCCTTAGTACACAAGATGGTTGGGCCATCTTAATTTTTTCCAAGGACTTTATAACCCGAAATTTAAATCTGACTTAGAAAAGGTCACAGAGAGAAGAAACCTAAGAGAGGAATGGGGTGGCAATTAGGAGCATGTAACTGGAATAATTCTTCAATTTCCATGCATGATGAAATGAATCTGTCCTGAGAGAGCTAGCATGAAGAGAGGATCTGTTGCCGTACGTGTTTGCGAAATGTTTGTATCATCCAGCAGGAAAGACAAAACTATTTGTGTAGCAGCATGTTGGCAATACTTCCACATTTGATCTGTTCCCTAAAAATGTTTGGGTGTGTGGTGGTGCCAAAGTCCAGATGGTGGATTCACATTCATATCAGGAGAAATTAGGTTTAGGCCCTGATGAGGAGTTAGTTTTTAAGCAAGTTTAAAACTGCTCAGAGCTAAGAATAATCTGCAGGTGAGAGTCTTGTGATAATCTAAGGTGAAAAGGCACAGAAAATTCCATAAAACAGCTGCACCATGACTCTGAGCCTTAATTCAACACTGAAGAAGGGCACAATGCATTCCATTAAATTCCATTAAAAAGATGGGAAACAAAATCAGCTGAGAATGTGCAATCACTCAGTACAGAACAAAGGTCCTCCAGGAATGATGTAAGTGGAGTTGGTCACACCTTGGAGATAGATGAGAGCCTCCAAGATATTCCCATTCCTATTTTCCTGAGGTGAATGAGGATGCTCAGGAATGGCATTGGGTCCAGAGAACATTTAAGGACAAATGTTTTCCCCTTTCCAATGTCCACAGGTGCAGAAACTCACGAGGTTCAAAGCTTGAGGGGGTGGTGGGAGTCAGGATAGATTCTCTTGAATAATTATCTTTTCTGGAGCATGATCCACCAAGTTAAGGGGGTTTTTGCAGTGGATGGCAGCTGCTGGCTTCCCAGGGCTCCTCTGAGCTGTGTTAGAACAACTTCTTTAGGGTTCCTTGCTGTTCTTGCTGCACAGGACCAGTATTGGGTTATTTGTTGCTTGTTTTTAATTTGAACCCTTTTTGAACTTCTGAAATATGACCCTTTTCAGCACATCGAGTCCAGGCTGTACCTGCTTTTATCATCTCTGACAGCTCATTTGTACTCTTGTAAGGTATTGTATCCCATCCTTAGCAGATGAAAGATTAGTTCTGGGAACTTTTTACCCTTTGCCAGTGGATCCTAAGGCATGTGATCCATTCAGTCATGATCAAGAAGCTGCAATAAATGGGGCATTTCTTCCCCTGACCCCCTCCATCCCTTTGATGTAGCACTCATGCAGGTTTGCTAAGGTGCTCGGAGATTAATGTAGACAGGAGGAAACCCAGAGCAGAGACTCAAGCTTAACCACTCATTTTGCTGTAAAATGTGTAGGAGCAGTAGTTAGGGTGACAACCTGGGATTTAGGAAAGCTGTGTTCAATTCCCTGCCTCGCCTCGTGTGATGTTGCACCTCTGTGCCACAGCTCCAAATCCACATTATGGGACAACTGCATTTTCCTGCTTCACGTGGCTCTTGGGAGAATAAATGTCTTTAAACCTGTAAAGTGTTCAGTTAACCTGACAATGAGATCGTATAAGGGGATTGCATAGAGAAGGCAGAATCCAATGAAGGTGGCTTTAAAATAATATTAACATCTATCTTCTTGAGTTTGATTCTATGAGAAGAGAATGTTCTTCATCAGTATTTCAGGCTATTCATCATCTTCCTGATCCATCCATTGTTCAAGATGTTCCCTGGCCCTGAAAACCCAAAAGAGCTTTGTCATGAACTGCATATTAGAAGAAATATTTCTTCCATTTGACACAACTTCTGGAGCTGACATTTCCTTAAGTATCTTATATTTTCTCCTAAACTAACAGCAGTTAATAGAATACAGTGGTGATTTCTACAAGGTGTTCTGTAACTCACAGGAATACTTCTCAGATCTGAACTTTGCTCATCTTTCTAGATGTCTTTCCTGGGCTCTGGAGATAGGCCAATTCCAGCGATTAAGAAGTTCTGTTAGTATCAGCACTGTTCAGAGTTTGGCTGCTTTATCTCTGTCTTGCTTTCAGTCCCAGCTGAAATCAAGGAGTAGAAAAGCAAATTGAATGAGAGTGATTGTTATTAATTAAAAGAGAAAGTTAAAGAGTTATTCAAACTTTTTTGGTGTCTCAAAAAAACCCCTTTGAGGTATGTGATGCCTCAAGCTTCTTGAACAAGGGGATATCTATCCCTTCTTTATCTGAGTCCACTCAAGCAAGCCACAGAGTTGATGTGGGCCCCATGTAGCTTTATCTGAATCAGTTCTCCCAAAGTCTTAAACTATATAATTAAGCTCTTCTTAGGGACTGGAAAACCGCCACTAAATTTGAAATCTGTCATGGTAATTTCAAGGCTAAAGGAATTAAATTTAACAAGAGATATTATTCCTAATTATTACCCTATTTCCAGCCTTTTGCACTTGCCTAAATTCTTTAAAAGTTTTGTTCTTTTCATAGCCAACTGATCATCAGAATTTTAATTAAGGCTAATCAGGATGTCTGAACCGTGACTGCCCATAGATTACTCTCTTTGGCTTAATAGTAGGTGTTCGTCTCAAAGCCTCATTGTGTTTGTTTCTTGGGGTGACACAGCTGTCATGGTTTCCAGTTTTGCTATAACTTCTCCTTAAATTAGCTGAATTGAATGAACTAAACCTAATTTTTAATTTCAGAGTAGATTGCCATTTTTTTCTTCATTATGGCAGTTTTGCAACTGGCTTCAGCCTTAGAACATTGACTGTTGCCTCTGATACCATATTTAGATGCAGGGCCTGATTATTATCCCAGGGAAGTATGGATGAACTGCTTACACTGGCTACTTTTTTTGTTAGTAATTTAGGTTATTGACTCCAGCAAATATCTTCATTGATTCTCTATAATTGCTGGTGTCAAATTTTTCAGTGGTATTTAATAAACTCCTCTGAAGTTCTTCTTAATAGTATGAGTAATTTTTACAAAGAACAAATTCACAGGTGTGAAGAAGAGAGTGGGATCCATGCATCTGTGCTTCAAGAGGTGAATGTCCATTAAAGAACAGTGGTTGCACATCCCAGCTCTCACAGTGAGCAGCAAAGGTTGGATGGGACAGATTTATCACCAACTTATTCCCATTTATGATGTTGTTGCCCGTCCTTTGTTTTCCCATGGCAAACATTTTGCTTTAAAGCCACTGTTTTCTCTTTATTTCATTTTCAGTGGATGATGCCGCTGACAGAGGAACACGAGGACAGCTGTACTGGTTCTGATGATGGTTCCTGGCTGTCTCTGGGATCAACCAGGAACAGGCTCCCAAGGCACAGGGCAAAGACATCTTAGCAAACACTGGTACATTCCTAACACATTCTCCCAGCTCCTGCTAGTCAAAACCAGTGACTTTCTGAGCTGGAGACACATTGTACTGATCTTCAACAGCCTAAAATACATTTTCTCGCCTGAACTTGCCCAGAAGGGTTTTTCCAAGAGATTTGACCACTCAAAGTGTTGATTCCTAAAGATTAATGAAGGCAGTATTGAAAATGGGAGTGTTTCTGCAAAAGAGGGGTGTGTTGGGACAGTCTGTGCTGCAGGATGGGAGGTCACTGTGCCACTTCTTGGGTGTTATTCTCCAGGGGTTGTAATGAGCAGCTTGGCACTGTGGCTGCTCTCTGTAAGTGATACTCAGGGAAACACAAAACTTATCACCAACAGAATATATCATCTGAAATTGAACAAGAAAGCAATTATGGTACCAGATTGCCATTAGCAAGTAGGAAAAAAAAAACCCAAGCCCAAGGTTTCTTCTGCATCTCAGCTTGTGGGCTGATATTCAGATAAGATGAAAACATCATAACTTCTGGTGATTAACTGTGAAACATTGGAAACGAGTGTTCACAGGTGAATTTGTCCTCAAATACAGCCTTAAATACTTTGATCTAGGCACTTCTTTTTGAATAGCAGAGCCTTCTGTGACACCATGGAGCATTTTTATGTGCAGACTTAATTGAAACAGTCTTATTTATAGCCGTGAATATTCATTCTTCCTAAAGGTGATTCTGAGGGAGGCTAATAAATGTTCTCACTTTCCTTTGCATTAGCTAACGATCTGGAAAACAAATATATTGCCGTTCCCTGGGAACCCAGTCTTGCTGTGCTGGACTTACACTGGATGAAAGTTGTATTTCACCTTCCGTTTATTAATTATTATTCACATCTCTCCAATGCCTGAAGTTCCTGCCGTGAAGCATCAGGCACAGCCCCAGTGTCCATGTCCCAGGGCTGGGAGTTTAACTCTGAGGCAGGAGACGACAGATGGAGCCAGAGAGGCAAAGAAGTACAAGGAGATAATTAGACTGAATCTATCAATGCAACTGGCCATGGTCTTTGTGGGCTGCCATGGCAGCAAAGGATTTTGGCTGAGGAGAGTTAAAGGGGAGTCCTGTGAGGTGCAAGTGATAGACTATGCCAAAATATTACCTTTGATTTTAATAAGGATAATTTTAATCAATTAGTTATTTTTATCACTGATCAATAATTGTTCTTTACAGTTGTTGGCTTATTCATGACTTTTCAGGCTAAAGCTTGGCTTATCCCATGTCAAAGGAGACATCAACCCTTCGAGTAGCTATAACACAAAGTGGACCTGCAGCTTTTCCCAGGGTGAGGTAGCACAGCATGGACATATGAGCTCTCCAAAGCTCCAATCTGACTGTTCCTTTTTGCGTAAATTTTTGCTTCTGCAGCGATGATGTGTCACCATTTACTTTGCCAGAAACAACCAGGACACACAGCAGTATCCTTCAGCTCAGTTCCTTTACATAACTGAATGCAACATTGCTCTGCAGTGAGGGATTTGGGGAATCTGAGCCTATCCCCAGCACTTACTGCCTCCTTTCTCAGCCAAGGAGAGAGGAGTGATACTGGCATAGGGAGCTGATGAATTCTGAGATTTCATGGACCAGTGCTCCCATGAGCTGCCTGAAGTCTTGGACTGTGTTGCTTGGAAAAGTTCTGCACTGGGGCTACTCTCACATGGGGGTCCCCAGCTCCTGCTTAGGGAGGTCTCTGGGTAAAAAGAGTAATAAAGGATGAAAAATCATCTCAGTCAGCACTCTCCTCTAATGACTCTTGGCAAGTGATTTCAGTCTGCCTCATAGACGTGTACTGAACCCAGCCTCCATTCCCAACAAAAGCCTTTTAATAATAAATGTTATTAAACCAGGAAAAGTGTAATGCAGTGAAATTCAGAGCCTAATTCTGGGAAATAGCTGTTGGCTTCCAAGATTTTTCATGTATCCAATGTCACTCTTGTCTGAAAACAAGAGGTGCAGGGATTTCACCTGTAGATGCCATTTTGTACCTCTGGTGAACTGTGCCTGGGTAATTTGGCTGAGAGCATCTTTAGGGAGCACAAAAATGTTTCTCTTCTACCTCAAACCAGGGAGTTCATCTGAAAATCAGGCCGGTGTGAGGACTCAGTGGAGCTCAGAGCACAGGAGGCTGGCCCTGAGCCATGGCCAGGGTGTCACAGGTATTGACAGACCCCAGCAGTCTCTAACTTTTGGAGATTCTATCAAGCTCTGACAGAAGCAACTGTGGAAAGTCACGAACAGGCCAGCAGTGGAACGAGAAAGCCACTGAACAGTAAATGCAACCTTGCTTACACCTTCTCTAATTCTTCTCTCTCCTCCCAAAAGTGCCTCCCTCTGCAAGCTTTTGCAATCACCTCTCATTAGCCATTGACAATGCGGGAAGAGAAAGCATAAATTGGAAGCGTGAATCATATCCCAATTTAGCCTGTCTCTTCTGCTAATAAAAAAGCAAATACTTCTCAGATACTCCTCTGCATTGAGAATGAGAAGGAAGGCAGTGGAGGGAAAGTTGAACCATGCAGACTTTTGCAATGAAGTGGTTCCTGTTTTCCTTTAAACAAGAGAATAATAAATAAGAAAATTTTCTTAGAACTGTCTTCATCTTGTTCCAGGTATGTGCCAGTTCTCCATATCCAAGTGTGTGGAAGGAAGTTTGGTTTCTGGTGACGTGTCTGTACATATAAGGTTAACTCTGCAGCTCAGGTCCAGGCTGTGTATGCTCGAGCAATCCTTATGTAATAATTTGCATTTCACAGCTGAGGAAATAGCAGTGCCCTGACAGAGCTCGTGGAAAGGGTTATATGAGACCATTGCAGTAAAGGGAACTTGTCTCTGTGACCTGCAGAATCCTTCTAGTCCTCAATTCCTGAGCTCACAATCTCAAAAGGAGCATTAGTATTTTTTGAGGGCTTCTAGCATTATAATGAGGGAATAAGTCAATGGAACAAAAGGTCTTAAAACAGACAGTAAGGATCTAAGAATCCAAACAGCATCAGCTCCAAATATTCAGTGCTTTCCATGAAGCAATGGGGCTCTGTGGGTTAGGATGAGATTGTTTTAATGCTCAGCTGACAGTATAAAGCCAGCACTTGTGAGAATATGCAGAGATCTTTCAAAATCACATGAAAAACACCAGTCAGTGATGATATCCTAGAGAGAAATAAAGAAACCCAGATAGGCTGAGCACACAGTGAAACAATCCAAATTATTCATTTTGGAAAAAAAAAATTAAAATTTTTCTGCTGTTGTGTTTGGTTGAAGCTTCCTGTAGTGTATTAAATTCATAGATTTTTCTGCTGAAGATCACTACAAGTACCACCTGTAATAAGTTATGAAACTCTATATTTAGTTTATAGAAAGTTTAAGCAAGTCAAATCTATTCCACAGAAAGAATCAGATATCAGTGAAAACAAGTGTGTAGTATCAAAACACAGATTAAATATTGATGACTGCCCAAATTCTACACGGTAGTAAAACAACCTTTGGTACTCAGAACAACAACAAGGCCACTTGGAAACAACTCAGCAAAAACTCAGTGAAGATCTGTTGCATGGCAAATACTTTAAAACATGCAAGCTGTTGCACCAGTTCTGTTATTGAACATTTTTGGGACAGAAACAAAAGAAAGGCAGCTGATTGTGTACCTCTTGAAACTCTCTTTTCTCTTATGTTCCTACCAATGTATTGTAGAATAAGAATCTCTCAGTTGAGTAAGTGCTAAAAATGAGCCTCTGGAAAATGCATTACAATTCAATCCATTATGGATTCCAAAGTCTGACAAGAGTTACAGTCAGTGGAGTGTTGGGAACTGCCTGGGAAGAAGGTAATGAATGCAAAAATCATTGTCCCTGTCTCTCTGGTGAGGCAAGAAGATGTCCTGATGTGACTACAACAAAGGGCATTTGACCATAATAAGTAACAAAACTTAAACACAGATTCTGGGGTATAATTAGCACCGTCTTGTGAAAGTGTCCTCACTGCTCCCCACAGGCAAAAAAAAGTCCCTTTCTTCCCAGAGTGACACAAACAGGCAAACTAAAGAACCCGGAGCTTGGGACAGCATTTTTCCCTCTCTGATTCTTCTCCTACACTGAAAATATAAGGAAGTGAAAGTAAATTGAAAAGTACATTTTCTGAGTATAGAAAGTCCAGTCCTGTCCTGGTGCTCTCCAGTTGTGTCACCACTGGCCACAGCTGCTCTTAAGGAAGTGAAGCTGTGGTGTCTTCTCCACAGGGTTTTTCTCTTTGCAGGAAAACTTCCCTTGGACTCCATCTGTCTTTGGACAGAGAAAAGAACCTCCAAAGAACCTCTGAGGAGGTCCAACCTCCTTTCCATCATTTACCTTTCTTTTCTTGCCTTGGTCATGGTGGTTTAGTGTTTTCTGCTTCCAATCCATGCCAGTTTTTAGAAAGTAGTAGCTAATCCCTTGGTGTCTTTAGGACATCCCCTTACTTCACACATGGTCCTGCAGCCCTTTGGACCAGGCAGGCACATGGATCATCCTTCCCTGGAGGAGAACCCGTCCTCATCACGACTGAGATGGGAACAGTGTAAGCTGAGGGGGTGAAAAAAAAAAATCGTGTTCTTCTCTCTATTTAAAAACTGTGCAGGAATTCCCATGCTATTTTACTAACAGATAAAAGCTGATATTATCACCTGTCATGGGAAAAGAAGAGGAGGACTGGAACCTGATCTCCTGGGAAACACAAAGTGAGAACCTGCATCGTGTGAGCTGTCAAGTGGATCCAACAGACTAAGTTTATTTCCTTTTACATGAATTTCAAGGGATAGCTAAATAAACCCCCTAATGAGATCCCTGCTGAAGGGCAGCTGTTTTCAGATCTTTAAGAGTTACTGATTTCAGCCTTAAGTTGTACTGAAGCTTCTCTTAAAGCAGAGATTTCTGCTTCTGCAAGTGCTACAGAATCTTGCCTCGGGCAGGTGCTCTCTCTTCCAGTCCTCAGCAACTGCCACAGCTTGCTGCAGCTCCCTCCCCTGAAGTGTGAAAGGACAAAATTTGTCTGGCTGCAGAACATCCATCCACAAGAAAGGGAGTTTAATATTCACTGAGTGCCATCCATCAACTCAGAAGTTCCCACTTTCAGATATGAATTGATTTATTCCTTTCATTGTCCAGGATTAGCATGGCAGACACCTTGCTCTTTCTAGGCTGCACAGCCTATCCAGGAGGCTCTGACAAGCTAACGGGGTTTATTTATCACCTTCCCTTATTAGATAAGCTCCAGCCAGTTGGGAAGATGTCCTGGGAATGAGGGTGGGACACCCACAGGAACCTTGTGCCCTTGATTTGGGACACAGCTGCAGGGATAAGGAAGGCAGAAGCTTCCCATGGACACGCTGGCACACCAGAGATGTGGAAACTTATGTCACCAGCACAAGAGAAAAGGTTTCCTTTCCTAACCTATTCCTACCTACACTCACGTGAAAGCAGAGGACAAACCCCAAATGTCTGCGGCCAAATGGTCAAGGATGAGATTGCTGTTTGAAAAGATCAAGACAAAACCCCCAGTAATGACTTGGCCACTGCTCTTGGGGACAAATGTTGGTTGCCTGTCTCCACAGGCACCTGAGGGGTATTCATTTGCTGCAAAGCATTTTCTCCTGAATGCTCAAGATACTCTGAAATGCTGTCAGGAATGCAGCCAATTCCCACCTCCAGCTTCCCCCTGCCTTGTCCTTTCCCTGTGGGCTGTCCTTCCAGCAAATAAATGCAAAGGGAGGAGAACTTTCTCCTGCTGCTTCTGGAAGTCACAGACATGAAGGGGTTCCCTGGGAGAGTCAGCATCTCCTGCTTACTGTACCTATTGACAAAATACACGTTTGTCAGCACTTCTGGAGAATAATGTTAGTATTTGCATGTTCTACCAGACTGATCAAGCATCAAACACTCAGCAGGTGGAAGAATAAATGGAAGCAGACAGAAAAAAATTGACTCAGAGACCTGAAAACAGTGAATCTTTCCTTTGACATTCTTTCAGACAGTGTGGCTTGTATTAGTGTCTTTCTGAGGCTGAACTGATACAGATGGGCTTTAAACCAGCAAAATGGAAGAAGCTTTAAACCAGCTTCAGCTTGTATGGCCAGCTTGTACATCACTCAGACTCAGCTCTACTCCTGTTTTGGAGGAAGATGCATATGGGGATGAGAAAACCATGGCTACCATAATTCTCTAGCAGCTTTTACAAACCAAAGCCATTTAAAGAAGCCTGGTGGTTGTTTCACTTTGTACTGGTGGCACATTTGGCCTTTGGCCCACGCCAGAGTCAGAAGGAGTGAGAAATGCCTCTGTCTATCTTTGCATTCCTTCAACAGCTGCACTGGGTGCCTCTCTCCTCTTAAATCTGATTTCCTCAGTACTATTTCTGGTATAAAAGCAGGGGGTCATTGAAGTTACACTGATTGCAAAACCGATGTAAAAGCGAGGAAAATGAGCTCTGTTCTTCTGCTAGGCAGAGTGTAACTCTGAACTGGAGCGAGCAGGTTGCCACAAACCCACCAGGAGCATGAGGTGGGGTGGTCAGAAATACCTGAGGTGGGAGGATGTGCTCGCCGAGGTGTGAAATGCCTCGCAGCTCCAAGGACAAACAAGCAGCATCTGTGTCAATGTTCTGGGCAGCACCCAGCACGAGGGGCTGCATTTCAGGAGCACAGAGAGCCCGTGCTGCTCTCACGTCAGCTGTGTTTTTGTCTCTGTGCCTTCGGGGAGGTTTCAGCACAGTTGGGTTTTTTTTTCCCCTCACCCAACACCAGCTCAGCCCAAGTAAATCTCAGCCTGCAAGAGACACAGTTTTGGTTGCTGTAAACCAGGGTTAGATGTTTCACGCTGTAATCAGAACTGGCAATTCCAGTGAGCTTCTTTACTACTTAAAAGCAGAATTGATTGCATAGTAGCGAGGCTGAGATCATGAAGGAGCAATTTCTCTTGCACAGACCCATCTGGGGTAGTTAGATGACCTGCTCTGTGAGCTGTAATTTAAGAACAGTGGGATAGACAGCTAAACATGCCACTAAACCTTAAAAGAATTTCTAGGAACCTCCCAAAGCCCCCCAGCACACATTAAAGAGCCCCACTGCTTGTGGATTTCTGGATGTACAATTCTGGCACTCGGAGCTTTCCCTGTGCAGTCAGCAGATGTTTTTTGTTGTTTGCAGTCTGCATTCATCTGTCTCTACTCTGTTCTGCTCATCTATAATCAAGTTCTGGAGCTACAAATGTGTTACTCAACAACCCACAGCCTTATGTTCGTATCACAACCCATTAATCCTGGACACGGTCTAGTGGGGGTTCTATTTCTAGAACAGTGGAGAGAGGGTTAATGGCTGCTGCACACACAGATTTAACACAAATATCTTGTGTTAAAGCTGGGCAAAATCGCTTCACTCAAGGTGTTATTGGCAGCAATCAGCTATGGTCATAAGAAGCATATTGACCTGCCAGACTGTATAGCAATCCATAACATTTGATTATCCATTTCTTGAAATAATTATTAATTGTTCATTAGCCCTTTATAAAGTATTTATATACTCATGTTTCATATAAAGCATGACTGTAATGATAATGTATTTGACCTTTAAGTACCATCAATCACAGAAATCAGTAAGAAACAAGTTTTTGGAGCATTCAAACCGCTTTGGCTAGAGGACTTGAAGATCTGCACATCATCCCAGATTCATTTGGATGGGGGAGACTCTCTCTGTCTAAACACTGTTTTGCTAAGCTGTTCTCCTGTGCTCCCTTTCCTGAAGGAGGAGACACCATGGCACTGTCAGATCACAACAGACTGAACCCCTCGATTCCAGGTCTAGAATCAGGAGGGGTCGAATCACTCTCTGCCTCTGGGATGGGCAACTCCAGAGAGCCAGGGTGAAGTGAGAGCATCCCCACCCTTCCTGGCACTGAAGGCTCCTCTGATCCTGCAAAACACTTGAGGATATGCCTAAAGTGAAGAGCTGGATGGAGCTGTAGCATTTAGCCAGGTCAGGGAAGGCACACGACTCTGTGAGGGGAGAATTGTGAAGGGAGCAGTGTGGTTTGAAGGGCATCTAAGTGCACAGAGAGCCTGAGGGTATTTACATGTCCACACATGGAGTGAGGAGCTTAGGTAACCAGTGTAGTACACTCTTTTTCACATCAAGAGGTTGGAGGAACCTTGGAAATGTCAGCAGGACATTCAATTGCGAGGCACATTTGTTGAAAGATCTTTTATCTTTGACTGCAGTAACTTTTTCTCTGGCTCTTAGGACTAATAACAGCAAAGCTGGATCGTGCTTTTGAAAATTCTTTGTACAGCTTCCAAGCTGGGCACTGCACTCTTTCTGGTGCGTTTGCACTCCTTCTTCATCTGCATGTCCTGCCTCATCAGGCAGTGATGTGTCACAGGATTACACATCATGAATTAAGCCTCATAACAAGCTGTTCTGAGCTGCAAAAGTACAAGAAATGTATTTTGGCAAATTGTTTGAGAAGCAGAGGAGAATAGCAGATGTTTCCAACAGGCAAATGTTTCCAGTTTGGCTATGAGTCTGTGCTCTGGACCAGTCTCTAGATAACACCCTCCAGCATCATGCCAAGGGGAACAGTGGCTTTTTTGATCCCAGTGCTGTCCTGGTATCTGAAAACTCTGGAAGAGCTGACTCAGATTCCTTCCAACCTCATCTTCATCCAAAGACAGCCAAGAATTTCTTTATTCTCTGTCCCTGACTCTCCATGGCTATAATCCAACACCTGCATTTGGGCCACTGGAGGCAAAGATCCAAAATATTCGTGAGGGGAATGGAGTGGTGAGAAGGCGAAAGGCAATCTGCCGTGATATGAGGTGGGTAATTCCCTACCCACGCCTGAGCAAACACACAGACACCGTGGCAGGGAGCCTGACAGATGGCTAGAGCAGAGCAGTGGGCTTCTCCTCACCCAGACATGCACCCCAGTTTCACCTGGGCACGAAGATGCAACGCAGTTATCACTTCTCTGCTCCTTCACCGAATGGGGCCCGAGTCCAGAGGGTGGGGGTTCTCATGGGGTGCACTGAAAGCAGGCAGGGTCCCCCTGCTTCTGTCTCTACATCCCAAAATGCCAGCCTCTGTGTCCATCCTGAGCGAGTTGCAGTTTCCAGCCCACCATCCCTTTCACCGTTGGCATCATGAGCCCAGTGCCCAGGCCAAGGACAGCTCAGGTGCCAAGGACACAGCTGCTGTGCCTGGGCATGGCTCTGCTGCCTGATTGCAGCCTGGCCTGGGCAGTGACAGAGCTTATGTTCCCTTCAGGGATGCCTCTGCTGTCCTTGGATGCTGTCCTGCCAGGGGATGCCATGGCTCCTTTGTCCAAGGGTAGGAGAGCACCTGCCACCAGCCCAGCCTCCGAGCAGAGAGGTGCTGGGGATGGATGGGGAAGAAGGATGAATTTCTCCCTTTTTCTTCATAAATCTACACGTGTGCAGGCTCAGGCAGCCCCCTGGGGCAGAGGCAGACAGCCCTGCAGCACTGCTCTGAGCCATGCTCCGCAGGCAGAAAATACTTTGAATGCTTTTCTTTTGCTCATTTGCTCTTTTGTTTCATCAAGCCATCAGTGCAGGCAGCCGACCTCCGATGGCGCCTTTCAAATGATTTCCCTCGCCACTTTCACAAACATGAGTTTATCCCTCCTAGAGAGGTGAACCGGGGATAAGTTTAATATAAAAAGAGAGAGGCGAGGTAATCAAACACCTGCTCCCACTAAAACAAAGCCTTTTCCTCTTCACAGGCTGTTGAGCACTGATGAGGGAAGGTGAAGGCGCACAACAGCCCTAACCCAGCGCAAGGTCCAGCCTTCAGAGTGGGCAAATCTGGGCTGTAAAACCACAAACCTGAACCACACTCTTCGCTCTCATCTCAGCTGCTCTGCCCAGGTCAGAGAAGGTTTTGCAAACATTTCCAATGGAAAACTTCAGGTGCTTTCCCTGCTGCCTTTTCCCATCATCAGAGGGGAAAGCACAAGTGTTAAGTGGATAAACCTAAGAAAAATTGCCTCTGTTATTCTTGTTGGAGAGTCCCTGGGGCATTGAGCCTCCAAATGTCTCACTGTCTCAGGCCAGAAATATTGTTACCCTTCTCCTCCCCTCTCTTTCTCCCTTGCTGCCCACATAACACCTATCCATGACTGCCCAGCACTGCCCCAGTTGCAGCTGGGGGAGCCCAGCTTTCAGACAAACCCATGGGATGGGCATTTCTTGCTTCCCTGAAGGACTTATCTCAGGTTTTCAGACCTTCACAAGCAGCTAACCTGTGGCTTCAGGTGATTTGGGTTTTCTTGGAAAATGTTGTTCTACAGTGTGTGTTTTTTCCCCTCTGCTGAGAGGAAAAAAGGACATGGCAAGAGGGGAAAAACCAAAACCCACCACCAAAAGCCAGGGGGATTTCTACACCCCAACGTTGCCACCTTTCATGTAGCAATGACATTAAGGAACCAGCTACACAGTCTGGCTGACCCTAATACTCCCTCAGGTGCCCTTTGCCTGCCTGCTGAAGGGCAGCAAAGCCCTCACAAGCATCAGAATATCCTCAGTCAGATTTCTGGTTGCCCACCAATTTGAGATGGTTGCTCATTGCCTCTAATGGCTGATGTGCAGTAATGGGAGGGAGCTGCAGATGATGCCCATCAGCAGGCAGTCAGGCATCTCATATTTCTCTTCCAGCACAGTTCTCCATGCAGGATGGTAATTTTCTCTGGCAGGGGCTGCGAGTCCCCTGGTCCTTTGGCTGTTGCCTTCCTCAGGTCTGCAGCTTTAAAGAACAACTTTCTGCACACCAGACAACTGTTGGGACCCAGTGTCAGGGAAATAAGTACATCTATATCATGTGGAGTCAGTGGCATCAGCCCTAGAGAGCTCTTTCCCAGAGCAGATGCCTAAAAAACCCCATCTGATGCTGACTGCTCTGCAAGGCTCAGGATGAAGAGGCAGATATTTCAGACAAGCAGCCCAAAGCAAATCTGTACAAGTCTCTGCAGACTGCACTAATGCTTGAACTGCAACCAGAAGGAAACAGGCTGCCAAAACCCAGCAGGGTCCAGGGATGCACACATAAAACACAGAGCTGTTTTATGGACTCACCTGCACGGAGAGCACCGCGCACCACCCACGGCACTGCTCTCCTTCCAGCCCATATTTCATTACAGGGTTGCCATTTCCCAGCGTGTAAAAATAGGATGTGCTGGCACAGCTTAACTGGTGCTAAGAGCACCGTGGAGAGGCACAGCTATAGCTGCAAGGGAAACGAGGAAGCAGAGGAGTTCTCCCGAGCAAAGGGCAATATCCAGCGAGTGCTGAACTGACACTCTCTGCCACTGAAACCAAAGTGCCCTGGCAAAAGCCACCAGCACACACACACAGCAACCAGCAGCTCTGAAGAGGACAGCACGCCTCAAATGCACTCAGCAAATAAAGCCTCAGCTGTATGCTGCACTGCAGACAGGATAATCCTGCTGTTTTACCCCTCTGAGGAAAGCTGGGCTCGGATTTGGAAGGCAGCTTTCCACGGGTTTCCACCTTGCCCATTCAAAGGCAAATGGCAACATAACTGGTGCAGGGATCACAGCTCCCCGGAGGCCAGGATGGCTGGAGATAACTGAGAGGATTCTGAATGCCCTGTGGGTTTGCTCTGCTGCAGAGTGGGGCAGAATTCAGTGCTGCCCAAGGCACCCAGCTTTCACCAGTGCCACTTCCCAGGCGTGCTCCTGGTGGCCTCTTGTTTGACTTTGGGGCTGGTCTGTCCACCCTTGCAGTGGTGGTGGTGCTCAGGGAACAGAGATCTTCTGCTCTCCATGGGTGCCCTGATGGAATAAAACTGTGTGTGGCTGGAGGGGAAAAAAGAAAAAAAAAAGGAAAAAATTGATTTGAGGTGATTTTGGAGACTCGTTTTGCCAGGATTTAATATGTTTTGGATAACTGACAGCTGGCCTTCCATAGGCAGAATTTTGTCTCAATTCTTTTTATTTCCTCAGGTGATATTTATCTCTGCTTTTTAAACAAAGTACAGTCAGACCCAGACTATCACAGTGCAGACTGATTGACTGCTTTCAGACAGCTCTCCAAGCCTCCTAAACATGCTAAATCCCCCTCTCCCTAGTGAAGAAGGATGCAGTTCTGCCAGGAAGCATTAATGAAAACATGAACATTCACAAAAGCTGCTCAGTATTTCTGGGCTGAAATTACCCACAGCAATGTTTTTCTAATTCTGCTTTTTATTTCTAGTAGTGGGCACAAGAGTCACTCTTTCAGCTGCATAGATAGCTTTAGTTGCTATCTAACGTGGTAACAGGTCTTCTTTCCAACACTATTTTGTCAATAATAAAATCAACTTTGTAATGAAAAGGATTATATTTATGCTTCAGAGTAAAACCTTGTGGGGCGTTTTGCATGTAAAGCTGAATGTCATGTACAAATAGTAAGGAATAAAAAGACTGTTTAGTTAAGATGTTTGAGCTAAGGGGGTGATGGAGAGAGGGTTTTTTGGCTGGAAAGAACTAGGCGAGGAATATCTAAAATTTCCCAAGACTAGTAAGCAGGAGATAATTTTCCTCCCTTTTTCTTCCAGGGTATTTAAATCCCTGCAACTGGATAGGAAAGGGGACTTTGAGAGGCCAGTGAACAACAAGCCCCAAAAATCTCTGGACCTGCTGGACCTGCTGTAAATGTGATGAACTCATAAACGAGAGATCCAGACATGAGGCACTTTGCTATCAGCCTGGGGAATTCAGTCAGACACAGTCCAGCAAGCTCATCCATAGTTGTTCTGCACTCCCCAGTACTGTTCTCATTTCTCATCCCAAGCACAGGAGATTGAGGCTGTAACAAAATCTCAGCATCACAGAGGCAACTTGCCAGGGCTGGTACATGGTCAGTGATTCTCTGGTATATAGATACTTACTGCTATAGAGGCTTTTTTTTCTGCTGCCCAAAGTCCTCAGCAGCTGCACATGCTGGATTTATCAGGCTTTATGAGATATGGCACCACAGAAATTGGTCTGAGACCGCCAGACTATTTACTACCACTCTACCAGAATAATTCATATGCTTATTCCCCATCCTGAATACACCCAAAACTAAACCTCCCAGTGAAGTTGCACTGATTTAAAGCTAACCATAAATCTGTTGACCCTTGGTAAACCATGCCTGTGCTTTTTCTTTTTTCTTTCTTCTTTTTGTATTTGTTTGGTGCCGAGAAAAGGAAAGCAATTTTCCAACCACATGCCTCAAGCAAATCTCCACATCCTTTGCACTATGCTGTCCACTCTTTTTCCTGTTCCTCATTTGTCTTTATATCCCAGAATTTTCTACAGTCTCTCCTGTTCTTCCCGAAATTTTCTCCCTCCCAGCCTCTTGCATAGGGAAAGCGAGGGAGGGAAATGGTGTGGGTTTGCTTCTCCCCCTCTAAGCAGGGAGAGCAAACAAAATAAAGCCAAGTCCTGATGTGTGTGGTATATCAAAGCTTTTCACCACTGCCCTTGATCCAGAGCTCTGCAGGAGGAGGCAACCTGAACTGCTAGCAGATAACTAATGGTTTTATTATTGAGCTGCTATTTTTCCCCTTTGGTGAACAGGGTTAATTTTGGCAGGGGGAAGGGAGAGGGAATTTTTCCCTAGCCTGATGATGGTTAGGTTTTGGAAAGCTTCCCTACTTGGGACAGCCTGAGTCATTTTTAAGCTTGTTTTCAGCTACCATTGTTTTCCCATTAAGATTTTATGTAGTTCATTTCCATGAATATGAGCCTGTGTCATCCAGTGCTTCTGTGTCCCTTCCAGACTTTTAGCCACTATATTCACTTTGGACAAGAAAAAGAATAGGTCTTTGGTAAACAGAGTTCACAGAAATCTCTACATTCATTTTACTGGTTTATTGCAATGGAAAAAGATGTTCACACTGTGTATGCATTAATATATTCTGATTAGCCTTAAACAGTGGTAGGAGGAGATAAGATAAGCTCTCAACATCTCTCAGGAGTAAACAGCAAAGTGTTAAATTGGTTTAACAGCTTTTGGATGAGTTTAAATGAGGCATCATTTTTTTTTTTAAATGACATATTTAGAAAAAAATTAGCCCTTTGGTTCTTTAATGACACATTCACTTATGTCACTTAATGCTGCATGCTTCTTCTTTTACAGCCTTTGCTGTGCAAAGTGCTGGCACCGTTGTGATCCCAAGGAAAGAACTACCTCCTTAGCTATTCTGATGATTAGCTGATTTTAAAAGTGCAGATTTTCTTCATGAAACTCTCAGCTGGATACGGCACCAACAGCAGCCTTTTGTGCAGCTCCTCCAGGCTTAGTGATAATAATGAATTCGGATGGGCCAGACCAAAGCAGTTTTTCTCAAGCTACAGCATTTCTGTACGGAAAATGGGCCTGATTAGAATACTCCATCCCACCCTCCGCGTGTTTTCTCCTCAGCTTCGAACACTCTCTGTAGACTGCAGATAAAAGGATTTTGTCCCTTTTGTCAACATCATGCAGTTATCAGTCTCCATTCTGCTGGAATGTCCTCCATACTCCAGGGCCAGGAGCTGTCCTGCACTGCTGGCAAACACAGGCAGGTGTTTGACAACATCCAAAGAGCAGGTTGGAGGCAGGACTTGTTTTTCATTGTGGTTCTTCCCTTGCAATAAACAAAATAAACTCCCCAAACCCCACAGACTAGGTTAGAAACGTTGTCCCCCTGTGTGAGGGAGTATTTGCTGGGTGCTGAGAACTGCCAAGGTTACAAAGTCCAGATGTCCCACAGGGAGTTACACAGTCTGAACAAATTTCTTCTCCATCGTACTTTTAACAAGAAAGTATCAGATTGTATTTTAAAGGAATACTGAGGATAGGAGAAAGTAATCCCTTTTAAATTTTTTATTTATTTTGGGGTTAGAGATTCATAAAAATGCTATTGGATAAATTGGATGAATAACTGCATCATCTCTATTTTTCCCTGTCTTTTTAAAAAAAGTCAATAAGGAGATGGGAGCTTTTCCCATGCCTTTTAGGAGATAATTTCACAGAGATTTTGCACTGTTTCTTAGCTCAGACTTTCCCTTCTGTCATTTTTATCGTGCTCTCCTTAGCATCACATTTTTGTACACACAAAATAATTCTTTTCTGTCTGCCTGAACACAGTAACCATAACGCTAGTCATTGCTCAGTGAAGGTATATATATATATAGTTCATCATCTTTTCTCATAAATAAGTCTTTTCAACTCCAAAATCATTTTAGCTGCTCTTTGAATTGTCTGCAATTTGTTTTTTTTCCTAGTAATGAGGTGGCCCAGAACTGAATGCCGTATTCAAGTCAGGCTGCCACCAAAGTAATCGGAACCTGGATGATTTCCATTATCTGCTGTTTGACACAAACCTTCGTGTGAATAGGATGCAAGAAAAAGTCTGTTCTTGCAAATGTTACAGTGCTGAAAACATACATAATCTTTATGGTCTGAATTTAATGCTGGGGCTCCCAGGCATCTGCATTTCCTAGACTGTCTTATTTTTCAATCCTGAAGGTTTGCTCATTAAGAAAAAAAAAAGGGGAGGGGGGAGATTCGGCCTTTTGATCCCTATTCCAGATGTCCAGGTAGCTGAGGATTGAAATGTGGAAGTTCTCACTGATACTGTACACTTCTGGTACAGGTACAGCTGTAATTATTTTAGCAGCTTCTGAAATCCTTCCTCAGCTCCAACTCATGTCAGGTCACTCTGCTCAAGCCAAGCTCTCTGCTTGAAGCATTCCCTGATCCATTTTTATGGTACAGCCGTCACATAAATACAGCACCAAGTTCTTCTTATGGGCATCTGGGGACTTGCTGGCCAGTCTAACAGCCCTGTTATTTTGATGTTAAATAGAGCAGTAAGAGCAGAGCAAAACCAAAAACCAAACCCCAAACAAAACAAGAAACCCCCACCAAACACAGGTTTGCTTAAAATTATTTCCTTCATCCACGTGCTGGTGCGACAGCAGCCGCTCCCTGTTCATCCCTGTTCCCCACATCAGTGATGGCAAAGAGCAAAAATCAATAGCAGGAAAGGAGGATCAATACAGACAGAAATGGTAAGTTTTGTTTTAAAAGATTTTGGCAGAGGGGTTTTAAAAAATTCTGCCATCTGTGGTATTTCTCTCCATCGACAGCGCGTGCCGTGGATAATGCCAGTCCCACATCAATAACATCTGCTAATGCTGCTTCCTGAGCCGTGCAATCAATCCTGCCCAGCAGGCCCCGTGGTAGCAAAGTGAGCTCACAAACTGCGCCTGCCATCTGCAGCCCTCACCCAAAATCCGGCAGACTTCACCCAAAGCGCCCAGCCCGGCCACTGCTCGAGGCACGGGGTGGTGGGCAGGACCAGTCTGAGCAGGGGTACCCTACAGTGATGCCAAACCACAACATTTGCTTTATTTTGACCTTGTCAGTCTTGGATGTAAGCAGCTTGTTTCCCACAAGCACCTCTGTCCCCATTTGGGACAAACCCCAAATGCCACCACGAGGACAATCACTGGGGGACCTTGGCGTGGCACAGAGCGGAGCTGGGCTGTCACTCTTCTCTGGGAATGCAGATGAGGAGTTCTGGTTTGCTCACAAAATATCTGAGGATGTGTTTTCAGCACTCCCAGGGATGACAAAGAAGGAATGCAGGGAACACCCAAACACTGTTCAGGGCACGCAGCCCTGCGATACCTCCTAGCTCTTACCCCAAGAAGAAAGTTTGCATGAAATGGCTCCTAAGACGTTTGCACCTTTCTTTCCATGTGAAATCTGTTGAAATCTGTTGAAATCTGCTGAGATTCAGTGTACCACCCAACTGTCAGCCTCACCCATCAGAAAATACCCATTTTCCTGCTAGAACATTTTGTTTGCCTTGTTTAGGTCTGCTCTGCCCTCAGGCAGCCCCAGGAGTGCTGGAAGTGCAGTGCCTGTCACACTGCACAGCAGTCCCTAAACCCAAATAAATGTATATAATGTTGCAATTATGGGAGATTCCTTTGAATTTGATAGCAAAAGTCCCTGGGCAGTAGCAGAAAGGAGATGGGACAGGAGCAGATGCATTTTCTCCTAAACCTGGCTGGGTTTGCAGACTTCAGCATGCAGCCCTGAAAGCATCCATAAGGACTTGAGAAAGTAATGGGGATCGGAATAAGTCAAATTAAACAAAAAGAGGCCAAAGCACGCTTATTTGATACAAAATCCTAATATATGGAGGAACTGGCTTCCTGCTAATCTCATTTAATATCCTTTCCTGCAGAAACACTGGGCTGAGGTGCTGGGGGAGGATGAAACCATAAAGTTCTCAATTTGAATGGAACATTTCACCCAAATTAAAAGGAATGGCTTTTCCCCAGAGTCTGAATGTGTTTGACAAATAGCATAATTTTATGAAAAAGGTTTTCTTTTTTTTAGGCCTGAAAATATGGAGTTCACTTTGACATCTATTTTTAGCCAGATTGTGAGCATTTATTGCCTTTTCTCCATGTACAGATAAAACAAATGCTCCCCTCAGAGTTGTTTGCTTTCAATAGCGCAGAGCCAAGCAGTTGTTTTAATTAGAAGGTTTTCTATAGACAAGGACATTTCCCTGATACTTTTCCTGCATCAAGACTGAACAGAGAGGGAAAGTTGCTGCAAAAATTGCTGAGGGTTGTCCAAGAAAACAAATACATCCCAAAATAAAGGGAAGCCTGGCTGGTACCCAACCCAGAGCCCAGGCATCACTGGTCTTCACTGGTGCTATCATAAATGGAAAGCTTTGTCCATCCAACATGAAATTCAGTGCTCACAATGTCACTGAGTCCCTCTGCCTATCTCTGGCAGCAGCATCACAGCAGTCATGTCACTGCACAATCACCATTTTGGCACTTGCAGGAATCTGGAAAAAAATTAAGCAAAAAAGAGAAGGAGAATGACATGGTGAACATGGTTAGATAAAGTTTTGTTTGTCAAAGAACGGTTGAGGAAAAAGGCTGATGTATTCCAGGCTGTTGTATAGAGCATTACAGAAGCAATCTATTTTTGTTCTGCTATTATGCCATGGAGAATTCATCTCTCTGCAACAGTAGAAGCGATAAAGGAAAAAATTGGCCCTTTTCCTGTAAATCGACTCCAGTACTTTAGTGCAGGTTGCTCTCCCTGCAGGTGAATGCAAGCCTGTGTATTCCCAAGGGAACAGCTGCAGCCAAGGTGCTCTTGAAGATCAAGTGCACAACTCAGTGTCCTGGGACAAGAGAACAAGTCTCGAAAATAACCAGCCTGAGATGACACCTGAACTGCAAAGCAAATTAAACACTCTGAGGTTCGAAAAGTTCAAAAGGCTTTAGGAAAAGCAGAATCACTTGCCAACCAGCTTCTTTTGTAGTCTTGATTTTATTTTTCTTCAAGTACAAAGAAATATTTCCAGGATGTTGATACAAATTCAGCGTCATCATTTTGAACAAAACAAGGCCAAAATTCTCCATCAGAGAGGACAATTTGACCTCTAGGTGCCAGGGGACATGGTGCCTTTGATGACAACCAAGAGAAGACCATCTGATCACCACACACATTGAGGGGCAGCTCCTTGTGGTCGTGCCTTTTAAGAATGGTCTTGAAATAATACAGTGGAAGAGCAAGTACTTTGCATTGAAACCATTTGTGCAGTCAAACCAGAATCCAGCCTGGTGCCACAAATTAAAAAAAGAGGTTTGGAAAGTGTAGGTTTTTCCCCCTCTTCTATCCCTGGCATGGTCCTAAGCCACAGACATGGATCCTGGGGTAGTGATGAATCCAGGCAGTGACTCAGGGTGGCCAAGATGCTTTATCCTGAAAGCTTTGTACAGATGCACCTTCTGTTGCCCAGCAGCTGCAAGATGTACACCCTGGACTTCAGAGAGACACAAAGAACAGCTCTTGGCCAAGAAATGCAAGGACAGGTTCTGTTGTCGCATCCTGAGGATGTTTTTTCTAGCCCTAAGTAGGAGAGGAAGCCATCCTGGGAGGTCTGAGCTTCTCATGTCCCCTGGGAGAGTCATTCCCAGCAGGGAGGGTCAGCAGCATCCCTGAGCCTGATGCTCTGGGGCTCTAGAAGACTAGGCAGCTCCAGGAATGCTTTAACAGCAAAAGCTCCAAAATCACAGGGAGAAAAAGAAAGAGAGTAGGAAATCTGGAGAAAGAAGAGAGAAAATAGGGTGAAGATTATGAGATTAAAGCAGCACAGGCTGCCTCTGTCCCTGCTCTCTCTGGTGGCGCAGCAGGAGGAGGACAGGGGATGAGCATATGGCAGCCAAGTGTGGTGAAGGGTGAGCTGTGGTCACTCTTGTGGCTGTGGGGACCTGCCACGTGTGTCCCCTGAGAGCTGCTGAGCCACAGCCTCGAGGGTTTCACCGAACAAAGGGGGAGAAGCAGGGAAAGCAGCCAAGTAGGCAGAAGCACGAAGGAGGGAGCAAAGCTCTGAAGCAAAGAGTAGGAAGATCCACTGGTCCCTGTCTGGTCTTGGCTCTTCCTGAGGCACCAGAAAAGCCCCAGACACACAAGGGTTACAGAGATGCATCGTGTGAGGAATATCCCCTCTGGAAAAGGATAGTGCTGTTTACATGATTTATAGCGAGATAAGGTGATTTATAATAATGAATAATGAATTCCTACACATGTTAACTGGGGCACAAACATGAGAGCCCTTAAAACAGAGTGCCCAGGGATGGCAGAGCCTTGAGTCCTGGAGAGCTGTCTGGGAGGCCCATGATGATGGGGATGATGAGGATGATGGGGATGATGACGATGATGGGGATGATGAGGATGATGGGGATGATGACGATGATGGTGATGATGGGGATGGTGATGATGATGGGGATGATGGGGATGGTGGTGATGATGGGGATGATGAGGATGATGGTGATGATGGGGATGATGGTGATGATGGTGATGACGGTGATGATGGGGATGGTGGTGATGATGGGGATGGTGGTGATGGGCACAGCTCAGATGCAAGTCCCACATCCTGAGTCTGACAAACCTCCCCAGAGAGTTGCAGCCCTCGGTCCCACATGGGCTGATTATTCACTGAGTGTTGTGGGAATAAAAGGGAAAAGTAACGAAAAAAAAAGAGGAGTTTTGGAAGAGGCACAGGTTCTCATGTTCTGGCCCTCCTGCCAACAGCAGCTTGGGAGATGGTTTCAGTGAGAGCTGTTGGAGGCTGAGGCTCTTTCTTGAATCTCAGGAGATATTTTCAAATATTTTTCCGAGCTGACTGGGCTGTTGCATCCCAATTTCCGTTGCCCCTATTTACACCTCTGCTCTAGCCTTCCAGTTTCGGCTCGCACACATTGTGTGGAATGAAATCAGGCATTTTGAGCAACACTAATTTTAATCTAAAAAGTTGGTAAGGTAAGGTCAGTATTCTGTCAATGACAAATTTAATGAAAATAAAGGTCCAGACACCAAAATGTTATGGAACTGGATAAGGCTTTTTGATTGCTGTCATTACAATTGATAGTTCTATTCAGTCACTTGAAATTTTATTGATTTTTTTTTTCCCAAGCACTCCACCTTAAACTTATTTTTCATTTCAAGAAATCAATACTATGGATCCTTTGACACAAGGCATGCAGCATTCTGCCACAATATGTATTTCATGATGGAGGGAGCTGGGATTTTTTTTTTTTCTACTCACTACCTTCATGGTAAAAATTAACTGGAAAATCTCAGTTACTTATAGAAATAAAAATCTTAGGGAAACTTCCTGCCCTTGATTCTCTGCACTAGATCACCTGTGCTGCTGTCTGCTTTCGAGATGTTTTTCCTGAAGCCCTGCTGCTGGTGGAAGGCAGAGTTATGAATGTGTGATGAGGTTTGCCTAACAGCTTTGGTAAGTGGAAATTTTTTCTTCTTCTGTCTGCTTTTTGTCTTTTTTTTTTTTTCCTCAGCTCTGCTTTCCTGAGCACAGGTGGAAAATATTTTTTTTCTTTTTTTTTTTTTTTTTTTGTTTGGTTTTGGTTTTTTTGGGTTTTTTTGGTTTTTTTTTATCTCAGGTGAGATCATCTGAGCTCAGGTGGCTCAGAGCCAGCAAAGTCTAGGGGTTTGGGCACCCAAAGTGTGAGCAGCAGCAGAAGGTTCTGCCCTTCCCCACAAGCCCTGAGGGGTTCCGATGATCACCTTCACATCTTTGATGGATGAGGGACAGACATCCAGTTCCCAACTTTCACATCGTGTCTCCAGGCATTTTTCTCTCTCCATTTTTCCCAGTAAATGTATGAATTTCAAAGTCTTATCCATGCTTGAATAATGCCCACAACTTTCCTCTGTTAAGAAATCTCTAGGGAGCAGAAAGAGCAAGGTCATACCCGAAGCAGATGACCCCTCTGGTCAGCTGAGGTCCTTGGAAATGTCCTGTACTGTGGATCCAGCCTTCCTTCTGACTGATAAATAATTTAGATCTGGATGTTTTGAATCCCTGGCTTTTTATGAATATAGAAATTTATTACAAGTACAGAAAGTCTCACCTTTATCAATTATTAAAGGTGGTTACACAAAACGACTTTAGAAAATGATCTGAAATTTAAGTGAAAAAATGGAGTATTTGTCCCTTTTTTTTTTCAGAAAAAAAGAGAAGAGAGTGTTGAGGGATTGATAACAATGTAAGGGCACATAGGAGGGGTGAGTGGACTACATCTTTCTTCTAAGTATCTCTCTGACCTGATGGATTTGTGACTACAGCTCTGTAATTTTGAGGTAAATGAATTCAGTTCAGAGAGAAGCAGGAGAGGAGGAGGGAAGTCTACCATCCACATTCGTACAGGTGCAACAGGTATAAAAAAACAATATCCAGCACCCATATCTTATTACATCCACCACTAAACCAGAATGTTATTAGCAGTCGTGGCACAACAGAGAACAGGAGGGGAGATAAAGAAAGAAAAGAAATCAGGATTGATGTTCTCTTCCTGTATTTTTTATCTTACAGAACCAGCAGCAGAATACAAATCAACCCACCCCATGCACAAGAGGGTGGCATCCTTGGAGGCTCTTGTTTTACGGATGAAATGAATTCAGTTGTTGGGGGATGAAAGGCTCTGTAGTTGTAAAGAATACCTCACCTTTTGCATATCCTTTTCTTCAGGTCAAGAACTTTAGGGGAGTGGTGTGAAGGGAGGTGCCAACAGAGGCCCAGCTAAGGATGGCCACAATTTTTCCCCTATCAGGAGAAATGCTCCCATAGACTTCCTCTATTCCTTTCATGGCAACTCCTTCCTGGAGATGACAGTGAAATGGCACTCAGGGTATTGTTACTCAAGAAGACAAAAAGGGAGGGAAAAGATTTTAAAATGAAAATGAGCTGACTAGGGAAAAGTATGTGAGCAAAAGTGGAAAAAAACCTGTTCTTCATGTTTCAGCAGAGACCAACAGTCTGTTTTTTTTCCAGTTTGCAGTTTTCTACCCGGAAACACAAGTTTATATGTTTTACAGACCAAATCAGCAAGTGTTACACTCTGAAGGAGCCTGTTCTGTTGTCTCCCTGACAACATGAAAACACAGCAAGCACCAGGCTGGCGAAGCCTTCCCACTTCCCCACCATCTCCTGTTGTGCACTGGAAGCACTGCAGAGTTATTTCCCACATTATGCCTCACCTTGGAATGCAAGAGAGATTTCACAGCTATCTTTAGATTGGACGCAGTAGCAAGAGATGAAGTTGAACTGAAAACCTACCTAATACATTCCCTTATTCTCATTTCTTGTAGATTAACATGGACATGTCAATCTACAACTTTTCAGGCTTGTGCCCTTTGCTGGAATTTACCGATTTACAAGGTGGAGTCAAGAAATTGGTTGTTATAACAATATCCCTCACAAGCACACATCTCCTAAATTTCCATCACGGCAATCATCCCAGAGGTAGTGGGATTCTTGGGGTTCAAATACATCATGCCCAGAAGGTGATTTCTCTGTGAAATTAAACCACATTCAAAAACGAAGGGCACTTTTCAGATTGGTGATGAAATTCTTAATTATGCTGCATCAACCAGAGCACTGCTGTGGAGAAGCAAATTCTCTTACAAATTATGCACATACATCAAAACCACCCTCTGTTTCAGAGACAAATGCCCAATCAATCCGATCTATTTTGCCATCTACAGCAGACACTGCATCAGGCTATTTGATAACTATAAATTTTAATATGTCTTTCCTCACCATAGTCAGTCAACTCGTGATTATCCAGACTCGGGGAGGGGGCTGGACTAACCCAAATAAAGTGAAGCACAATCGAACAAAGCTGATGTAAATCAGATAGTGGAAATAAATATTTTGTTTTCTATATTAATCTTAGCAAAAACTGGAGCAGCCGGGTAGAAAAGGTCAATGAGGGGAATAAAAGTGTTTTATTTTTGGAGTAACGGGGTTCATTTGCAACTGGATAATCTGCCCACACACAATTAAAAGTTGACAGTGTCAACTTAGACAAGTTGACAAGTATGCAAGATAGGTGAGAGATTCAAGGAAAAAGCAAAGTTGATTTTGTTTCAGTCTTTGCAGGGATTCTGCTGCTAGGTGCAAGTGATGGATTAAGACGGAGCTGGGATACAATTTACAGCTCTGTCCCCTGGGCAGACTTTTCAGAGAAAAGAAAGCAGCGACAGAGCAACACAATCTTGATGGCTTGGCAAAATGTAACATGCTTCCAAAACACAAGGGGCAGGGCCACAGACAGGGGTTTAAATAAAACCAGCTTGAGAGAGGGAGATCTATGGCTCAGTGGAAGCTGCAGGCAGTGCCCAGCCGAGTGGGGAGGATGGACCAAAGGCAGCAGATTCCAGGGGAGGAGCAGATCAAAGTGACCATCACATAGCTCTTCTGGTGCTGAAACATGCAGGAGAGGTGCACATGTAGGAGAGGCAGATAATGCTCTGAAGAAAATCTGTACATTCAATAATCATCCTTTTCTGTACACTCAATAATCTCCCTTACAGAGATTTGATTTCCTATTACATTATTCTGAATCGCATTAGAGGTCGCACACAGAATAAAGATTGGGCTCCCTTATTCTTTTATGCCTCTAAACCCAGATGGAATGCTAGAAAACAATAAAGCTCCTTTTTATTTTTTTTTTTCTTCTGTCTTTACTTAGAGGAAAAGGTGCTTAATAGTAGTTTGAAGATTAAGAAAGAAAATGGGTGTTTAAAAAAGAAACATATTCCTCTTGGGTCACTCTGAAAAGCTGCTTCATTATTGCCTAGAACCAATGGAGATAAAGCCAGCATGTCATCAAATCCTTAATACAGCATTAGATCTAATTGAATCTTTTGCATCTATTTTTAATGAGCAGCTTGTTTGTTTAATGTGATGGCTACATAATTATGAGTATGAGTTTGTTCTCTACTTGGGACATATTGGTTCTAATGCAATGACATTTAATTACCACCTCTGAAGGAATTATAAGAAACAAGCTGCCAAGCTTGTGAATGCAGTGAATTATTCCTTGTTCATTGGACTGAAGAGCCCCCACCCCGTTATCCATGAGGTGTCCCTGAGGGGACTGAGCCTTTCATCCCAGGTTTCTCCATCCCCATTTAGCACTGGAGCTCTGTACAGAAGCCAACCCAACACCAGCAACATGCAGATGGGTGAGGCTTGCCATAAAATGAATCAAAATCCTCATATTAGATGTGCAATAGCTCAGAGCAGCAATAGTGAGCGATAGGAATGAGGATGAGATCCAGCTGTTGAGACAGAGACAAGAGCACACATTGGGAACGCACATCTGTTTTCCAAGAAACAGCCTCATCTGCTTTCCTTGCACCTGTCTGACCCTATTTCTGTCTACCCCAGAGCCCAGAAATGGCTTTAGAAAGCCACCAAGGCTCCTGCAGGGAGCTGTCTGTCCTCATTTCTGTCCCCCAGGCCTGAGACTCGACCTGCTGTCACTGCCACATGTCACTGCTCAGCATCTCCTCCGCTCTGCTCCAGCAGCTGGTTGTTGCCGAGGGAGGTGACAGGAGTGGAGGGGAGGGAATTACTGCTGGTAATAACACCCACAGCAACCCTGCCCTTCCTGCCACACTCTATCTTAACCAAACCCTTGCCCTATGAAGGGATCAATCACTTGTAAATTCCCCCAGTGCTCAAATGAAGAGTGGCTCCCAGGGCCCATGTGCCCGGTTGGATTTTCCCTCTTAATGCTTCAATCACTGGGCATCTGTTCCCCAATAATTAATAAAACCCCTTAAAGATGCAAACAACAAATCGTTACCCTCCATCCAACCCCACCTCAGAGGGAACAGACTACATCCCTTGACCTCTTTTTTTAACTCCTATCGGTATTTCTATTTTCTCTAAAAACAGCTTTTCCCCGATTTTCAGTGAGTGGCGTTGCTGTGCCTTTGCCCTTCCAGCCAGCCCCGAGCTGCCAGCGCTCCTCAGGGCTGAACACAGGTCATTTCTCAGCCAGCCAATTTGCCATTCTCTCTTTATGCCATTACTCTTCCCTTTGTGCAAGCCTCCCTCACACACGACCCCATCAATAACGTGAGCTGAGCACAGAGCTTCGCTCCAAAAAAACAGCCACGGATCCTCCCAGCCCTTGCTTAAAGAGAGTGACTCTTTGGGGGCTGGTGGCCTTAAGGGAACCCCTTCAAAATGCCTGGTTTACCCTAACAATGTGTCCTGCCTGCTCAGTTCCTGGGCTGCTGCAGTGGCACAAGTTAATTGGAGAGCAATCAGGGAATATCATAACTCTGCTGACATGAATAACTGCAGAATTGTCATTATTTCCAGCAGAGTTACAGTGCAGTCCCCACAAATAACTGTACAATTGCCTTAGATAAACCCTGCTATTGTTCTTCAAATGTTTTCTAGATAACAGGAGCCGTTGTGGTGAGGGATTTCATAGGTATGCATTAACAAAATTAAAGATTTAGAGTTAGGCCAAAGTCAGAAACCTCACTGACATTTCCGAATGAGACCTTGCTACTTTATTCAGGTGAGATAAAGCCCAGATAACTCCTGCCACGTTTTTTGCCCACAGTAAGGAGGATTTAGCCAGTGAAACACCACTGGAAAGACACAGCTTCAGCTTTCTTACAGACTGTGCAAAAATGGTAACCCAAGGGACATCCAGAGCAGCAGTTCTGCTGCTGGATAGGTGATCTAGGAGATCTCCCCATGCTAGGAAAAATCTGTATGGACTAGGGATGCAAATGTCAGGAAGAAAACAGAGCTGACAAAAGCCAATTTTAGGATTTCCATTATTTGTTCAAGTTTAGAACACCACTGCAAGAGGTTTCTTAATTTTTTTTTTTTAAGTTGCACATTTCATCCTTCCAACTGGAAGAAAGACAGAGAACAGGAGGAGGAGAAGGGACAGTGTGGACTAAAACACCAGCTTGGGCTGGCAGTGAAATATCACACTCAAATGCCTGAATAACCCACAGTGAAGAAAAGATTAGACAAATGAACAATAAAACTGATTGTTCCATCTTGTCCTCAACGGATGGGAAAGTAATGAAAATCTTATTAAAGATATATGTTGAAGTTAGTTTAAAATGGATTTAATGAAAGTAAAAGAGGACGAGTACTCGTTGTAGGCTACTAGATGATTTATATTTCCTGTATTTTAGTCCTCATAACCAAGTTCTGTCTCATTAGCCATTAGAAGTTTAATACAGGGTTACATGTTCAGTTAAAATCCAAGCAGCTTTTCAGACTTTGAAGAAGCACAATGCTGCCTTTTGAAAGATTAGCAAGGGTGTCCTTGGCTGGGTCCTTGCATATTAAAAAGTAAAGTTCAAACTTGGGTTTTTCTTGTGGGATGTGGGGATGGGGAATAATTCAAACCATCACTGCTTTTTATTTTCCTTCCATTGAACTTGGTATAATGTAAAATTATACCAAACTTGCAATGAAAGGAAGAAAGGTTTACAAAGAATTAGCTAGAAAATGAGTGGCTCTTGTGAAGATGAAACATGCTCCAAAATTAGCTGAGGGGTTCTTTTTTTAATTCTATGTTCTTTGTCTTTCATCTGCTTGCAGATTTTAGAAAGACTGAGCTAATTTTTCCCACTTTGTCTCCTCAATATTTTTCCATGGTATAAATAATACATAACAATAACAGTATTTGGAAGAAGTGGAATCCGTCTTGGTGTCAGAGCTGGGTTGGAGGCAGACACAATGTGGATGAGGGTTGTGCACCGTGGTGAAACCCTCATGTTAAACAGCAAGGACCACGAGCAAGCAAACCCATTCCATGCTAGATGTGCTCGAGGAACATCCACAGAGGGATGCCTAGGGATGAGCGACCTTTTAGATGGGCAAAAACAAGCAAAAGTCCTTTGTAAAGCAGGAGGATGCAAAACACAGCCCCAGGCTGCCCACACTGCTCTGCCAGTGACTCAGCACTGAACCTGAGCCTCTCCTGGCCCGGACCAGAGAGCACAGCTCCTCTGACTCATCCCCAGCACAACAGCAAGGCTGCCAAAACGCCAGCAGGGTCTGGTGACAAAGGTACCACACTCCAGTGCTTGGGCTGAGACCAACCCACCCCACTCCCTGTAGGGAAGGGCAGCAACTTTAGGGGGTCACAGCTGACCTGGGCTGGACATGGACCTGGGAGTGAGAAAGCATCATCGTCTCTGCAGGTGCACAGGTGAGATGGGGCTGCTGCAGTGCCCAGACTGGGGCTAATAGGCTAACAGTAATAAGATAATAATTAATAGAAAATGGCTAATTAGCCAGTAGGTAATTTAGAACGCTGAAGCTCCCCTGTTAGCTCCCTGTCTGCAGTGAGAGAGCATGGATCCAGATCTCTGTAGTTTGACAGCAATGTCCTTGATCTTTTCAGCTGTGTAAATAAGTACGTAAATAAACTACACACACGTGGTTTCCTTCAGAAACGAATGGGAATTTTCCACACACAGAGACAAGGAGCAGCCCTCTGCTCAAGGTTCCTTTCCATGCCTGTCCTCAGGACTCCAGCGTAACACAGGATCCTGCTGCAGCCTCCGCTGGCATCTCTGAGTCTCTGCTGCCACAAAGCAGCTGCTGGTGCTAAGTGACTTTCTGCACCAGCAGTCCCCTCATGAGCAACGCTGATTTTTCTTCCCTTAGCAACTGGAGATGCAGGGCCTGACTTGAGTCAATTGATTTTGATGGGGATCGCAGGCGCTCGCACGGGGAGGGATTGGATGCGCCGCGAGTGCCTCGGCCCCGGAATGAACAATTGTACCAACAGCAAGGACACAAAGGCAACACATCCCAGGCTGTCGCAGGTAGCAGTAACAGTCCATCACCTGCAGGAAATGACTGCCTTACAGTAAATCCATCTGCGCTCTGGAGTGAAACCATCCTGCTCCCGACCTCTCCCAAGTCAAAGAAGTGACTCATTTCTTGATGAAACTCAGCTGGGCTTTAGTTTCCCACGGGTTGCACAGTGACTTTGCAGTCCCTGACCAAAATGAAGGAATGCTACCTCGACAAAAGGAGTGCTTTTAGATGTAAATTGCCCTGGTGCCTGTTCACTGGTATGAGCTCTTGTTCAGATGCATCAGTATTTATAAACCATGAGCTGCTTTTGCTGGGTGCTTCTGCTTTTTCCATTGTGGCTTGACCTCTCAGGCAAGACCTCCTCCTTCCCAGAAAACAGCCCCACCATCACATCTCCTCCAGTGGAGGTGGCCCCTGTCCTGTGACAGTCTTGCCCTGCTGTGAAGGGGTTGTTTGGGCACAGCCACTTCTCAGCTGATCAACAGGTGGGGAGAACTTGACATGGGCCCTGTACTGCCCTGTGTTGGGTTTCTGGATACTTCCAACCCTAAAAACACACCGTCTGCAACCAAGAGGCTCTCAAATATCCCAAGCAGGGTAGCCAGTTGGGTTTTCTCTTCTCCATCCCCTACCAGCACTGTGGGTTTTCTTCCCTGGTGCAGGAGGAGCAAATATATTACTCACCACAGCAAATGCCAGACAGAAAAACAGAGGCACTTCTCAGGCCTGGTGAGTAGGGCACATCTCTCCCCAGAGAATAATCTCCCTGCGATCAACACATAACACTGAAAGACAAATGAGAATGAAAAGGCCTCTCAAATTTAATAGCCTCCATGAATTACACTGCCTTTCGTCTACATGGACTGTCACTCTTTCCATTAAAGAGTCACTGTCGTAGAGATTTATAGACTTGCTGTTCTTATCTGCCTTTTCTCCCCCAAGCATCTCCAAGGGCCCCCAAAAGGTGGGATTCTATCCAAAGCCCCTCTCCTGCATCTGAAAATATAAACCTGTGATGGGATGGAAGGTTTCTGAATTGGATGCCAACAAAACTAATAATTCTGATAAGGATAACAAGGATGATAACTATGAGGGGGAGAGAGGGGAGCAACGACCAGGACAAGAAGAATAAAATATAAGCAAGAGAAATAAGAGGGGAATAATCCAGATTTTTATATATTTTTCCCAATTCTCGGTCTATAATTCCTTAATTTCAGGAGAGAAAGAGAGAAAGAGAGAGAGAGAGAAAGAGAGAAAAACAAGAAATTAGGTTGTTTTGACTCTTTGGTCATTTTTTTACCTAAGAGGAAAATTAAAAGCTAGCCTCCTTGAATTAAATGTATTCAGGTCCCACTTTTGCATCCAGGAAGGCCACTTTACAATGTTCACAATAAAGAATATGCTCAGGTGGGAGTATGCTGACATTACAAAGTCTCTTCAAACAGCTAGAGGAATTTTAGTACAAATGAGCCTCGAGCTACCTGCTTTGCATATTTTTATCTGATTCTGGTGCAGTTGCACAGTTTGTTCTTATAGTAATTGAATACCCATATGTGGATTAATACCTCCAACAAAAAAGCATTTGAGTTTGCTCATGCTTCTTGAAACCAGTCTGTTTGCACTCTATCCTGGATAAAACTGCCAATACTTACATGATTTAGAAATCAAAGTACTATTCAAAAGCTTCTAACTCATTCTGGATCTGGTTTTGGGACATGTGTGTGAGACACAGATCTAGTTATCCTCACTCCATTATTCCTCACATATTATTCTGACAGCAGGTAGTGTTTGAGGCAACACTGAAGAAGAAGCACTGGACTCAATTCCTCAGGTAACCTTAGAAATCTCTGTTCTTTCTGAGTATTTCTTCATGTGTTTGTACCTGCTTATTTGTAAGGAGAACTAGGGCAAATCTTTCTCTGAGTTTTGTTGCTGTGTTGAAGAAAGCTGTAATGTTTGGTGAGCTACCAAAGAAAATGATCTGGTTCAAATGGCTACGGTGTAAATCAATGGAAGTCTGCAGGGAACACTACCCATGTGCATAAAAAAATAAGACTGTCTTCCCAAATTTACTTAAAGAGCAGTGAACTGTGGGGACTGAATGTGTAAAATATTCTAATTAGCTTCCTCTTAATCATAGCCATTACCACAGGCTATCGTCATATTGGAAGCTGTGTCTGTGCTGATCCTTTACACCATGCACATGTGACAGCTGCCAAAGTCATTATCAGCACAAATTTCACTTTCTGTCTGCATTTTCCAGCTCCATACAGAGAGAAACTAGTGGTGGATTAATTCTGCTGTGCTCTTGGGGATGGGCTGTGCCAGGATTCATTTTACATTGATCCTTCTCAAGCTCTTCAGCAGACAGAGCTATAACCCATGAAGTCCAGAGCTGACTTCCTGTGCTCCAGTGTTACACAGGAAGGAAGCCATGAAGCCAAAACTGTTAAGAGTCTCCTCCTTGAACAAATAGTTTCCTAAATAAGTACTGTGGGCTCCCTGCCACTTTTCAGTTTTGCCTCAAACACTACCTGCTGTCAGAATAATATGTGAGGAATAATGGAGTGAGGATAACTAGATCTGTGTCTCACACACATGTCCCAAAACCAGATCCAGAATGAGTTAGAAGCTTTTGAATAGTATTTGTGTTTTGTTTTTGTGTTTTGTTTTTTTTTCCTGTATATTATTAATATATTTTTTGCTGCATATCATTAATCTATTTGTCTCCCAACAGCATTATTCTCTTGCAAAACAGCTCTTATACTGGGTCTTATATTTACACCACCTTTTGCATGGCACAACAGCTATTTGAGAAATAAAATTCAATGGGGCAGAAGGGTAAATGATGGGATTTTAGTGTGCTTACACTGCTCTTGACCCATCTTTCAGGTGACAACAAACAGAGGTCACTTCATGGAGCAACAGCATTTTGGATACCTGGAAAAGAAGCAGAGTGTTCAGCTGCAGGCAAATTCTTGCTCTCTAGGAAGTGCTTTATTGTGCTTTGAGCACCAAAGGGATGTTTGTGCTGTTCCATGGGCTAAGAAAATGGAAAAATAATGTAGAACTTGCTCACCTTTCCAACTCTCCTCCTGCATCAGGAGTCTGTCCGTGGTGGCCACCTCCTCTTCCTCCTCCTCTGCCTGAAGACAGCAGTTTGAAAGCACATAACCTGACACGTGGGCATCTTCCCAAACCCATTGAGATGCTTGTTTGGCAAATGGCCTCTCTCCTTCCCCATCTCCCTTGATTCTAATGCCCTGAATCTCCAGGCAGGGCCAGCTGTGTGGGAAACCAGAGGGTGAGGGATGCACACAGGAGGCAGCAGCCTCCATGCCCATATGAGAGCTTGCAGAAGAACATATGTAATGACCTATTAAACACACCCACAGAAGATTGGAGAAGCAGAAGATTGAAAATGCCATTTTGCAGCCTCCTGGCAGCAGTCACCATGTTGACAGGGAGCAACACAGCATCAGATGGGGGCAGAGCCCAAACCTCTTTTTTCACACACACACATCCCACCTATTTTAGGTAGTGACTTAGAGATCAGAAAAAGGACTTGACAGTTCAATATTTAAACAACTTGTTTCATGTTAAGACCGCCATGTTAATGATCTGTGTGTCACAACAGTAATCAAGTGGGGTAGAAGTTGCTTGCAATTAGCCCCTTCTCCTGTCACATTCTACAGCACATCAGGCCCATGGCTTCTAATTTTAGACAAACACTTGCTTTAAATCCAATTTACATTTTGTTTTCAAAATAAATCCACAAATACTTGTGTTCCCTTGGCTCTCTATAAAAAGTTTCCCAAATGACAGGAGGCGAGTCTGTGATAGCCCCCAGTGAAGAGCTGGTCTCTTCCCTCCTCCTTGGCCATTCACCCTTTCTGCTCCTCTTCTCTGCTCCTCCATGATGCCCAGACAGCTGCAGCCCTCTCCCTGCTGTCCTCAGAGAAAAACATTTCATTTCTGGGTGACACGATAACCAAGGCAGCTGCTGTGCCCCTTATGGCTTCTGTCATGCACCACAGAGTGTCCTATAAATGTTGAAGGACGACTCTTATTCCAAAACTTTGTACACTCGTCAGGGAAAACAGAGGCAAAGCCAGAAAATTATACATCCAGGCTGGATTTGAAGTATTCAAGTGGTAAGAAAATAGCCTGGCTGGTCCTGCTGCTGCTCCACAGCCCTTACGCAAAACTAGATTTAAGCCTATTGCACTATAATCCCCTCCTCTTACCTCTTTATTCTTGCTCTTGAATAATCTGCATTGTGCTGGGACTAATCCCAGCCAGAGGCCTGTTGTGCTGAAGATTGTGCTTACAAAGCCAAGACCAGTGTCACACGGAGCTTTAAGCCTCACTTTAATTTTGGTGCAAATTACACAAATTCGTTCAATTTCGTCAGGAACTTGAGTTGCGTCGAAAAACCGAGATTCCTTTTCTTTCTTTAAACAAAACATGAACCTCATCACCAACAACAGCTCCCACCAACAGCAACCTGGATCATTTTAAAGCCAGCAAGGGAGGCTTTGAGTGATCACCCCGCTGTGTATCAAACCTCAGCTGTGCCGTGGTGGAGCCCTGAGCAACAACATCCCCAGCAACGCAGCGCCTGTGCCTCTTCAACATCTTTATTAATGATGTACAGCCCAGCCCCTGCTGCTCGCCGGTGCTTACCACCAGATTTATGGCCAACTTCCAGGGCCTCTCCCAGTGCTCTTAATTTATTGTAACAACAGTGTTCACACGTGAGAGTCCCACGTTAGGGGACAGGGTTACAGCACAGGAGGTCTAGCAGAACCCTGTGGTCTCGACTTGGCAGTGGGTTTTTGAGAAATTTCAGAGAAAGGCGGAAGAAATGAGAGTTCTTTTTAACTTGCATTGAATGAAAGAGTTAAACTCATTTTTAGGTGAAGTCTCGTAGCTTCTCAAGCAAAAGTCTTTGGGAAAAAAATGTAAATACAAAAAATGTTTATGGTAAGGTGCTTGCTTTGACTAATGAGAAATTTTCTCTTGTTCTTGTTGTGTATTTTGTTTTGGTGCTGAGACACAGACACACACACACGATCCCTCCAGTTGAACTTCCCTGGAAGAAACTTGATCTCTTTCGATTCTTTTTTAATATCTATTTAACTATTATTTGTCTATAAATAAAGCCTTCTGATTTCTGATCTTCAATCCATGAACTCTGCGTCTTTCTAGACCAGGGCCTAGAATAGGGCCAACATCACACCAACAGAGTCCTTCCAGTCCAGGCAGGAGAAGTTTCAGGGAAGCAAGTGTCCCCCAGCTAACAGGCAGCAAAGTTGCTTTTTAAGCCTTTGTAAAGTGGAAGTTGTTTTTTTATAGCCTTTGCAAAGCCTTTATCAGGGCTGTAAAGGGGCAGTGTTTGTCTGGCCAGCGACTCCTGCACGGTGTCCCCTGCTGAAGTCTGAGCTGAGCCCTTTCACCTCCCACCAAGTCATCTCAATCCAGTTCTCAGAGGGCAATCTCTTTTTCCCTTTTTTTCAGCATGACTTGACGGTATCTAAACCTCCCCAAATTCCCACCTCAGCTCCAGCTCCCTGTTAAATTCTCTTGCTACGTTTTTCACTTTTGACTGTATTAAAGGGCTAGTCGGTTCCAAAGGTGGTGTTCCCAGGGAACCACAAGCTTTTCCCACACCAGGAATTACAGAAGAAGTGATGTGATGGTTCAAGGCTTCCTTGGGCACAGCTATCAGAAAATTATCAATAGTTTCCTAATTCTTGAAGAAGGGGGTTGTCAGCAGAAAGGCTGCCTTGGACTTGGGCCTGTTTTTAGGAGCCTGGTTGAGAGAGTCCCTTGGGAGGCAGTTCCTGAAGGGCAGAGGAGTCCAGGAAGGCTGGATATTTTTCAAGAAAGAAACCCTAGAAGTGCAGAACAGGCCACCTCCATGTGCCAAAAGATGAGCCAGCAGGGAAGACTGGCCTGGCTGAACTACAAGGATGTTGTGAGGTTCTACAGAGAGAAAATTCAGAAGGGCTAAAGCCCAGCTAGAGCTTAACCTGGCTGTTGCTGTGGAAGGAGCTATAAAATGTCTCTATAAATACATGAGCAATAAAAGGAGGGCTAAGGAGAATGTCCATTCCTTATCAGATATGAGGAGAAACTTAGTGAATGAGGAGAAACTTATCAGTTATGAGGAGAAACTTAGTGAATGAGGAAAAGGCTGAGGTACTTAATGGCTTCTTTGCCTCAATAGTGGGACAAATTGTTCAGCAGGTACCCAGATCCCTGAGCTGGAAAACAGGGATAAGGAGCAGAATGAAGTCCCATAATTCAAGGGGAAATGATAAGTGTCCTTAGCTGTACCACTTAGACACCCATATTCTGTGGGGGGACGTGGTGATCTAAACTATTTAATAGGAAATGATCCTTTCCAGTAATTATTTTAGCCATACGGATAGAACTTTTTTGTCAGTAATATTTTATTAAATTTGACAAGGTGATAACAAAAGGTTATAGAAAGGTATTCAGCTTTATTATAGCCTACAGTACTTTTCCATAAAGGTTAATATGGACTCACCACTCCTAATAATTAAATGGCAGTAGTTCTGCTGAGAATATTCAAATGTTATAGTCCTGCCATTTCAAGAAGGATCCTTTGTTTTACAAGCTGTCCTACTCCACTCTTCTGTGGTTTTTCCCATCAAAAGTCTGCATTTGCAGAAATTTAGAGATATCTTCTCTTTCCTCCAAAGTACCACTGGATACACTATAGTAAAATACAAAATAAAATCTCCTGATCAAGACAATTTGAAAGCTGACAACATATTTTGTTCCCTAACTATATATCCAAATCATCTCCAAAGTATTGTAGTCTTCTCTTGGAGCTGATAAGCCATTTAAAATACATTACACTGGTGACAGACAAGCTGGCATTTGCTACAAGCATTTTTATGATTCAGTAGTTTTCAGAGAGACTAGAAAACTAAGTAGCAGATTTACAGTATAACAAAATAAAAGCAGAGATCTCATCTGCCTGATGAACGACTAAAGCAGCTTTCATCTCCAGATTTGCAGATAGTTTGCCTGAAGGTGGAGAACTTATTGCTTAGGAAGTGTTAACAGTACCCTCAGGCTAAAATCACATGGCATCTGCTGAAGACTGTACACAAGCAGGGGGTAGAGGGATTTGTAACTCTGGGGCAGTTTCCCTCTAAGCAAGACACATAAGTGCAATAAATATGAAAGAAAAAGGAGACCCAGGGCAAAGAGAAGTGCCCATGTATGTATATGGGCCCCAGCAGCCGTGCCTGCTCTGTGCAGCCCTTGGCTCCTCGGTGAAGGTGCCACAGCAGACGTGGGGCTTCTCAGAAAGAAACAAATTCAAGGGCAACTGCAGCTGGAAGGCCATTACATACATAGAATTTGGCATCAACAGGCAGGCAGATAGAGTATTCCTGGCTGCCTTATGCCTTAGCAAACATATATTAGATAATGCCTCCTTCTTGGCCAAGCAATGAGTCAGTGGTTGAGATGAAGGGGGAGATTTCTTGACTTCCATTCTCTACATCTGACCGGAGATCAGGCCAGCTGCCTTCTCCCACACGTTTGAAAAGGTCACAACATCTGCCTGTGTCTCAGCACCAAGGGACACACTCAGCCCACCTTCCACTAAGGGTTGACCACGTTGTTTTGAGTTAAAGTGTTCTAGATGGTGAGAAGGTGATGGAAAATTGAGGCTGTCCCAGAATCCTCTTATTCTGCCTCTCCATCACCTCTAATCTTTCATCTCCCTCTCTTAGGGCTTAGAGTCATGGACTCATAGAATCGTTCAGGTTGGAAAAGACCTGTAAGATCATCGAGTCCAACAGGTTTCCTCTGTACCCGATGGAAAATCCCACAGAAGTCAGTTCCCTTCCCACAAAGGAAATAGCCACAAGGCACTGTCAGATCTGGACTCATACTAAGCTTTCGGAGGCCAGTGGTAATACTGGACAAAACCAGGGACTGCATTTTCTATGCACAGACTTTTTGGTGCTTTCTGTATGATTTTTAAACCATGAGTAACGTCAGCTTTCAAAGATTTGTCCTATATTTGAACCTTGCTCACAGTCATCCACTTGCTTAGCTGTAAACATGATTTTAACAAAGCCATTTCAACATCTTTGTTAATTTGGTTCTGAGGCTTTTCTCTTCCAGAGTGTGTAATTAAACTAAAAGAGCCTGGAAAAGCCCCTTACAGTAAATAATTTACAAGTTCCTCCCTGGGGACATTTTTTAATTATAACTCCACTGGTCAGATCTTACTGAATAGTCTGAGATAGCATTCCCCGCTGAGATCCTGAAATATAATTAACTTATTCCTTTGGTAATGGTATTTTTCCTTAGTCTATCTATTTCCTATGCAGGGCAGGCAGATTTGTTTATAAACAAAGTGGAGATTGATAGACGCTTTGTCATGAGAATAGCAATAATGGCAATCGCTGCGCCAGACGGGGGCACGTCCATTTGAGGAAAGATGATACTGTTTTGAAGCAATTTTTATAAATCCTACCCTGACAATCCAGCATGGAGAGAGATACAAGAGAGCAACCAGACAGCCCCGATTCCTCTCCGCCTTGGCAGCCTGCCTCGCTCCCCGAGTACCACTTCATGCATAGCAAACGTAAATAATCCTGACGCGCCCCCCACCCCCCTAACCTTTGTGCTTCAGGAACACTGCTATATACCATCAAACTGACAGTGATTTCATGTTCTGTGGCAGAAAGAAAAACCCTGAGCGACAGCAGCAAGGCTGGGGATGTCAAATGAAAACTGTCACATTTATTTAGCTCCGTGATTCTCAAGACAATATACATAAATATCGTTTTACTATCCCCACCAGCTAAATGTTAAGAGCTATCTGCATCAGCCAGGGTCCTGCAGCTCCCCCAGCCTGGCTGATGAGCCTGTAATGATCAGCTCCTGACTCAGGAGAGGCTGGCAAGGAACAAAGCACCAGCTCCTCTTGTTCCCAATGATACAGTACATTAAATAGTCTCCTCATCCTTTCCCGCTGCAGCTGTAGCCAAAAGGGCAGTTTGGAATGAAAGTGGGAGAGAATGGCTGCACGAAGTACTGAAAAGTGATCTGAGACATAAGAAGTTTGGGGACACTCATTGCCTCAAGTCCTGAAAACCTTCAAAGCTCGCTTGCTTTTTCTACACCAATTAGTTCCAGCAACACCAGTGAGCCCACAAGGACAAAGCTCGGTGCCTATCTGTGGCTGTGCTGGATCAGCGCCTGTATTTTGCATCCAGAATCTTGTCTTTCATTTCCCCCCTCCCTCCTATTTTGAACTCTCACACAACAAACCCGAGTCCTTGTCTCTCAGCCCTTTGTTTCTGTACAGCTGTTGGGTCTGGCTCTGAAGCCTCTTCCCCATATGCCAGCCAGTTGTTCACCTGGTATCATCTGTAGTGAAATACCTACAAGCCAAGCAGCCTTTATTCCAGTGAATAAATCCAAGTTCATCCAGCAAGATCAAAACCTGATCCAACGGGCTGCAAAGTGCTGGACCTAATATGTGCATTTAAAAGATGTATCAGATGCAGGTTCCAGGTTTCTGCTGTGACAAGCACTGGCTTCAGCATGGCTTTGTTGATGTTGGTGGCAGGCAGGGCCATATGGCACAGTGCTGAGCCTAATGTGGTAGGTGAACTCAAGCAGCTTTGCAGACAAACCCAGAAACAGGTCTGCCACAGGCAAAACCTGCCCCAGCGTTTCGTTTTGTTGCTCTCCTCGTGCCAACTGAAAATTCAGAAATGAAGAAGGGATTAAAATATGGACGTGGTAAAAAAAAAGGGTCGGATTTTCTCATCACTTTTATCCCTCGAAGGTCTGGAATGGTAGGACTCTGTCTCCCTCGTGTGAGGCAGTACAGCTGGCAGTGCTCAGAGCTGAGAGGAGCTGGAGGACACTCCAATGACTGCACCAGCACAGATGCTGTCACCTCAACTTCTGCTTGCGCAACGCTTTGTGCACCCATGGACACACCTCCCATTTGGTGGGGTGCAACAGTGTGATAAGGAAGGGATGGAAGGCCAAGGCTGATCACCCCTGCTTTACTAAGCAGCCCATATTGCAGAGTGCTACCAGCTGCCTTGCCCAAGCTGCAGCTTTCCTGCACACATGGGTGGGATGCCCAGCAGGCCAACACCAAAGGGATCTTCAGCCCAGCCAGATGGACCTTGGTTAACCCAAGATGGAGAAGCACCAGGGAGCACAGAGGCCACAGAGACCTCAGATGCTAAGCTTCTGTTCACCCCAGAGCCAGAGGGTTTAATTAGTTCCATGTAGCAGAATGGAAATAGCACTGAGTACAAGCGCTCTGAGACGAAAAGGTTCCCATGTACAGCAGGCAGGGTTTTGTTCACAAAACCAGTTGTTGTTGAGGAAGCCTTAAGGTCATTCCACTCTGCAGCTGGTCCTTGAGAATTTATGGATTTTTTAATGATGACACAGAGTAGTTTGGTGAAAATTAACGCACTGGTTTATTGATTGAGGGAAGAGTTAAATGTGCAGAGAAAAGGTGAGGTTGCATTGAAGAGGGAACACAAAATTCTGACAGTTTGATTGATCCTGATTGGAAATATTGTGTCCTATTACTACGAGGACAGGGTGCCGATGAAACTCACTATCTTCTTCTGGATTTCCATGATTATCTGGAGAACCAGAGAACAACCAATCTTCCACCCAAAAAATTATTCAATCCATAAAACGTGCTCTCTGCAATTCTCAGCATCTCTTTATCCCTTAGCATAGCACCCATACTTCACACAGTATTTAGGGACATCAACCTTTTCTTATTAACAGGTACTCCCTTTATTTTAAGACAACTGCAAAGAGCCAAGTAAACAGTCATTAAAATTAATTAAGGCTTTTTTCCCATCACCATTTTTTCCCAGCTTACTCTTAAGACATCTTCATCAATTTCTTGTTTTGCTCATGGATGCACACAATATTTAAGTACTAAGAACTTTTTCCATTACAATTCCAGAAAGAATCAAGAACTGTCATTACTAGACAGTTCACTTTTAAACCAGAATAATAAAACTGTTAAGTATCAAGAAGCTTGTACATCAAAAAATTTTATGAGAAGAAATGGTCCTTAGTGTAATAAACAGTCACTCATTCTTGTTTTTATTGGTTCTAGAATAAGAATTCACACCAGACATTTGCTAATTAGAAGCAAATCAACACAGTCCTCACTACTATTACCACAGTTACATTGTTTTTTGAGGGTTTTTCCTCAAACATCCACAGTGTATTTTATTGGTCCCAAAAAGTCATATATGACAATTAGAAAAAAACATGATTGATGGATCTGACACCTTTGGTTGGTTGCTCTGAAGGTGGGTTGGTATCAAACACTTTCAGCAGTCTTCATAAAGGATTTCATCTATTGGAACATCATTTTCTGTCACAGGCACTGATTCACAAATCTGTTCTCTAAAAGCCAAAGCAATCGTGTAAGGCTTTCCACGGGGATGTTTCATACATCTTTCAAGATAGGTATCATAATATCCTTTCCCTCTTCCCAGTCTGTTGCCTTTTTTGTCAAACCCAAGGCCTGGCATGAAGATAAGGTCAAGACCTCCTGTAGAAAAATGAAATAAGCATTAGTGGATGCCCTGTGGATTTCCTGATGGCTTGGCTACAACCACATAACTTCAGACATTTGCAAGAATGCAAGCTTTGTGTTTTGTAAAATGCTTCCCTTTCTTTGATCAGACGAAAAATACTTTGAATACTAAACCTGTAAATTTACATTTTCATCTTATCAATTGCATACTAGATCAGCTGAAAAATAATTAGATCTTGAAAAGCTGGATGGAAAAAAACCCCTACATTTTAACGAATTTATTTTATCATTTTAACCCCACACTTCCAAATACTAATGATTATGACTCTAAATCTGGGGAGGGACTGAACTCAGGGAAATGAAATGCAGGAGGAAATCAGAAAATTAAATGAACTTCCACATCAGACACAAAGCCAGAAAAGGAAAAAGGAATGAAAAGAAGTCATGTAAGAGAGAGGGGAGACATCTTCTTGACACCACTTTAAGATGCCATGAACCTTCTCTCGACCTTCCAAAACGAAAAAGCCTTGAACACAATATATTCTGAAAGTGGGTATCTGCCCTCTTATATCAAGATAAAGATTTGAAGGCTTGTCCCTTCGTGATGTCTGGTTCCTTTTCTCCCAAAGGCTTTTCTTCAAACAGAAATTCTCACTGTTGTTCCACCAGCACGCACTGGCATTCTGCTTCCCTGCCCTAAATATCCCTCCTTCCAGGATTCTTGTGAGATTGCCCTTGACTGGAATTCAAAACCAGTTAGAAAACTGAAAGAAGCTGCACAAGCTGCTAATCACCTGGACTGGCTGGTGAAACTCTAACAGAAGACCCCACTAACCAGCTCCAGATAAAAAGTCAAGATTTGTGGCTTTGCTCATGCTCTGTGAGGGGATGTGGATGGGCACCATGCCAGGAAGCCAGCTCCAATTTACACTTGGCTGCACACTTCTTTCAGGAGCTGATTCCCATCACTGGAACCGTCTGCCACGAGGAGTGACCACCAGGCACGGAGGCTGCTGCACATCCCTGTCACTTACGCAGGGCTGGCACGTTCAGTGTGACAAGTCTTGCACAGACATCCTCCAAACAAATGAGCCGGGCTGGCCTGGTGCTGACTGCTGAACCCAGGAACATCCCACTTACTCCTTTCACAATGCAAAGAAAGTCTTTATTTCTTGCTGCTGTAGCAGACAGACACTTAAGGAGAGAAGGGCAGGGAGTGGAAAGGCAGCACAGACTAAGAGACAGATGACACGAGTCTGGGAAGAAACCAAATACAGTCTCAGTCCACTGCTTCTGCCTTCTTACAGGAACAATACCTAGCCCTGAGCAGCTTTTCTGGGACCAGACTCTGCTCCTTCACCACCTTGGACCTGGTCAGGTATTTTTCTGCTTCTTCCATGTTCACACCTGCTCTTTCCTGCCATTTTGGGCTGAGCTGCTTTTACTACATCTATCTGAGGGATGATGCCCACTATTGCAGGAGATGTGTGGGAGCATGTACTGGAAAGCCAGAGCAAAGCAGAGGTTTTCAGTTTAGAGGGAATACCATCTGAGACCATGTATCAACTCCAAACTCTGCCTGGAAGGGCATGTTAACAGTTCACATAAGGCCAACTCATTTGCACACACTTTCCAGGCTCCTGGAGATTTCCTTCCACTCTTCATTGTTCAGAGAAGAGTCACTGACATGAACACTCATCCATCATGATGTGATGTCTTAATTAGAACACTGATATAAAATACACAAGGCAACGCAGTGTGAAATGCTTAGAGAACATCAATCTTGCAAATCCAGCATTGTACAAGATGGTCAAGAAGCAAAGCTTTTCTAAGGAGGTCAGGGGAGTAAGGGCAGGGAATTACCCAAAGGACAGACCACAGAATTATACTGGTGAAAATAAAAAAGATTCGGGGTGTTTTACCACACTGCAGTCAACTTTTGACTCATAGGAGAGTGAAATGAGTGAAACAGCGAATGGCAAACAAAGGGGAAAAGAGGCCTGGAGGCAGAAGTATGATCTCCCTGAAAAGAGATGCCATTTTCACAGCACCACCATGTACATCATGTTGAACATACCATGTCACATCTTTCTCTTGTCATTGTCAGGCCTATGGACTAGGACCTAGAAACCAACCCCCCTATTAGCAAGATCAGGACTAGATTCTGCAGGTCAATTCCTCCCCAAGTTACTCCTGCTTAACCTCTCCAAAACCTGCTTCACATCAGCCTCGTGTAGGTATTCAGGTGGCCCAGAAACCAGTAAGTACCAACCCGTAATGAGGTACAGAACTAAACACACTCTGCCTCACAGTCTGTTTCAGCCGTTTTCACTCCAGGTGCCTCTCAAGACAAAAAGCAGGAAACATTTGCAGGCTGCTGCTGGCAGGAAGAATGCACACGGGGCAAATCTGCAGAGCAAAATGGTGCCATTTCTTCTTATATTTGTGTTAGAGACAGGAAGAAGACAAGTCAGTGGAAACACTAGGGAAAGAGGGAAATAGTAAAAACAGTGAAGGGAAGAAATATATTTTCTGTGGAGTTTAACTGATAGCATCAGGCACCTAAAGTGAATTTAGATGTATTAAAGCACTGTATTTTCCTCTGGGTTCTCTGGAGAAACAGAGACTCTTTTAACGAGCTGGCTCCTCTATAATCATGGGGGTTTTATGCTGAAGAACTCAAACAAGCTTATGCAAATCCCAGTATGAAAAATTATGCTGTAAATACTGTAATAGTTACCCTTTATATTTTTCTACTGTGGAGCACTGCAATACCGTCTGCCTTGCTCTGACTCACAACAGTATCTGCTATCCATGCAACTCACGCTGCACAAGATTTAAGTAAAATGTCATTCAAGACTTTTGGTAGAAAAATGACACAACTAACCCTTCAAGGAGCCCAAGGGCATCTCAAGCAGCATTAGTCCCAAATCCTGTATCAGGATGTAGAATGAATGGCAGGGAACTGCATGGAGAAAATATTTCCCCAACATGAAACTTGGGGAGCAACAAAACCTCTTGTGGTGTCTGTGGCAGTGTGGGGGAAGAGCTGTCACAGGAAGAGAGGTGACACACAGATGAGACCAAGATTGCACACACGAGATTGCTATCAGCAATGAGGGTACATCAACAGGATGGCAGCTGAGGATAAGAACTTCTTGCTCCTCATGGCACGGGGTCCTCATGCTCCCCAGCTCTTCCAGCCCTGCAGGATTACTGTCTGCCCCTCAGGACTGCAGCTTGCTCTGTCCTCACATCCTGCTGCCCTTGCTCTTAACAGACCTCGGTGTGAAATGGCATCTTGCCCCCGAGAGAACAGAGCAAGGTACTCAGGTGTCAAACACGAGTCAGGTTTTAGCGCCTCGTAAAAGGCGTAAAAGATGTTAAGGAAGTCTCATATTCGACACCTACTTCTGCCCCTCTCCTTGTAATGTCCACTGTCTCCCACGTGTCTGTACATTAACTGGCGGTTCTTGGATCCCCAAGGGTCCTGTGACCACATGCCAGGAGCCCAGGAAAGCACATCCACAGTCTACAGTTTTGTTACAGGTAAGCCATGCTTCTCCTGGAAAACTTGCATGTGGTCTGCAAATTGCTAAAGGATGAAAAGACTTCTCAAGTGACAACATTTTGCTCCACTTCTACATGGAGAATATTCATGGTTCTTGAACACTTTAAGCTACTGGGTATACCAGTAAGGTTAGTAATTATGATGACAGTTACCTGATACTCAATGTATCTATGGCATAAGCTCTTGTGGCTCCAGCTCCTTCGACTGTGTAGCACCACACATGAAATCATATACTCTGACTTATCTACCAGTGTGGGCAAACAGCCGTGCTGACATGGCCACACAGGCTTCCCTTAGACTGCTAAATGCAGCACAGCCAGAAGACAAATTGATTTACAGGATCACAGGTGGTCAATACTTTAATTGTCAGCACAGTGTCTGGCACTGCTGGCCCAGGTGACACCCATGACTGCTCCGGGGGACAAAACTGCCATGTGCAGTAAAGACAGAAGGGTACAGATCTGGCTCCTCCAGACAAAAGCAGAGAGGCCATGTTCAGTGCAGTGTGGACAGGACTCATCTGTGCCACTTAGCCCTGTGTTGTTTGGCAGTGTAGATGCAGTCACAGCTTCTGAACCGGTCCTGTGGGTGTACAGGCACACACTGTTTGCACTGACTCCCTTACATCGATGTAGACATACCTCATATACCTACATTTCACACAGAGAAGTGAAATGACTGGCCCAAGGACTCAGGAAACATGTGGCAAAACTACATGCAAGAGGCAGGTGTTCAAGCTGCTCATGCCCTGATTTAGCCAGCAGACCAAAACACTAGCATCCCCTCTCAGTGTTTTAAATAAGAACACACAGTTTAGCTTCCTCTAGGCAGCCGCAGTGAACCTCAGTTTGGCAGTGCATTTCTCATTACCCTTCATGATGATATCAGGTTTGATTTGTTCCCCAGGGAAGGATTTTCTCCTTGCACCTCATTACCTCTCTTCTCCTTAATCTGATGTTCCTATTTGAAATGCCAGCCGGCATTTTCAGAAGTGTTCTTGACAATGGTTAATTATAGAAGGGTCCATCAAACTGCACAGATACAGGTCATGTAAAGACTGCCGAGGACTTGTTCTACCCTCAGAAGGAGCAGCCAGCATGGCTTCTCTCCTCCCAGGTTCAAATGGGCTCCACCAGCACGTTGTCACCCGCTGTGTGGGGTCACTCATCTCCCCCTGCACAGCTTGACAGTCCTAATGGAAGCTGAAACTGAAATGCTCTGTCATCCCAACTTCTCATCCCTTGCTGCCACTTTGTGGGTACTGCAAAGTGCCTGGGACGCATCAAAGTGGGAGCTAGGACTCTTTTGATCCTCTCCTCAAAAGCACTGACAGAGGATGGGGCAGAGGCCGAGCTGCAGCAACTCCTGTGTGGCTGTAAAGAATGGCAATGTGCTCAAACGAACCATGCTCACAGCACAGATGCCGTCTGAGCCTACAAAAGGTCAACAGTGATCAGCTCCGTGTCAGTGCTGCTGCTCCTCACAGCAGCAGCTGTGCAGTTTGAGCTTCCCCTGAAGCACAGAAGTTTGTGCATTGTTTATTCCAGCACCACGAGGATGGCTGGATCCTCACAATCTGGTACCTCAGGCAAGAACGAGCTTTCCAGTGGTTGGTTTTGTTCCACACACACCTCGCTTGTGCTTTGCTCAGATGTAAATAATTACATAAGGTGCAGGAGCAGAAGAACCAGGGCAAGAACAGCTGTCTGTTTAGAGGAAAGGAGTGTTCATGTTGCTGTGCACACCATAAACAATGACAGAACTGTGCAAAATTTCTGCTGAGCCGACAAGTAATTGAAAGCTGTTGATTACAAGGAATGAAAACTTACTTTGGTCCTTTTTTGACCTAGCAAAGACCACAATGGATTAAAAGGCAAACCCTGTTGCAGGAAAACCTTACATTTCAGAACGAAAAGGGTGCAGTAACCATCTGCTGCCTCTGTATCTACTACCCTGGCACAGAGGAAAAAAAGTAACTCAATCACTTGACCCTATTATCTAAGTATCAGTCTTGTTGACATGCATGGTATGAGTCAATGAATTGGGGTAACTCAGAAAGTTCTAATTAACGACAGAGTCATTACTGCAACTTTAATTACTGTCAGCATTAGCATAGTTAGGCCTTTTGGGCAGGTGTTTGCTTTCAACACGTACTCTATAGGGCACAGATCACCATCTTGTTCTGTATTTACACAGCACCTAACACTGTGGTTTGAGTTAATCACCACATCTTGGGGAAAAACAGCTCCACAAAAGTATTTCACTTATGCTGCAGCAAAACAAATCCCTTCCCCTTTATGGCTTCTCCTAGAACACTCTGGGTGCCCCAGCACCACTTCTGAGGTTGCCAACGCTTACTGTTTCCTTCCAGATAAAAAGGTTTCTGCCCTTTGGAAAAAACCTGCCCTGGGTTTCGAGCACAGCATCTCTGCTTTTACATGTCTCTTGGTATAAGATCAAAAAGGGAAATGCCAGGTCTGTTCACTACGGACCTGATCCAGACCCTACCGAGGTGCATGGTTTCCAAAGGGCTGGGATTGCTCCCAGAAGAAACAAGTTCTTTTCCCCACAAAGCCCTGGAGAAGACAGATACTGTTATTTGCCCAAGGAGACAAAAACATTACTCTTTGCTGCAACTCATAAACATTTGAAAAAAAGGCATCCATCCAAACCCAGTGAGGTGCATATCCAGTAACACAGAGGATTGCAGACATAAACAGCAACATTGCTTGCCTTGACCCCAGCCAGTCTGCTAAAATGCAAATGCGATCACTTAAAAAGAAAGGAAACTTTTAACTGATAATTCTTATTTGCTTACACGATACAGTGTCAGAAGCTCAGTGTGAATTCACATCTCCTTGGAAACCCAAGCTACAACAAGATGGATCAGATCCTCAGTTGCTCTAAATTGACACTGCCCCATTGACTCCTCTCTGCATCCACCTTGGGAACTACAGGGAAAATATCCCATATTACTAACATGAGTTTGAGAAGCATGAATTCTTTTCTCTTGTAGAAATGTGGTGTTGGTTGTTCATAAAAAGCTCTTCTTGAGAACTCACTCTGTAGCCTCCTTGAGATCCCAAAGAGATACCTAACGGGACTAAAAGCTGTGTTTCATATTAGAGTAAAAAACCAGCTCATTTTAAACAGCAGTCAGTAGCTTTTCCCCCAGGTGTTTCCCCAAGCAGAAGACCTTTAATTGAGTACTACCACATCACTTCAGCAGGACATACTATTTTCTACCTATTCACAGACATCTGCTGTCAGAGAATCACAGAGTACTCTGAGTTGGAAGGGACCCACAAGGATTATTGAGTCCAACTCTTAAGTGAGCAGCCAGCACAGAGACTGAATCCACAACCTTGGCATCACAGGCACCATGCTCAGACCAACTGAGCTCATCTCAGGGTGTTGCTTCAGAAGCAGCCAGAGAGACACTCATTTTTATCCAGCAAAGGAATCAAAAGTCAAAGTATCACATCCAAATCTCACAGGCTCCATCCACAGCCTCCTGCTATGGGATACACCATGAGGTCCTCAAGATCTCAACTCCTCCTGGGAAAAATGCTCTTAACAGCAGGAGTAATTGCTTTATTTTCATTCTTGTGTATGAGAATTGCAGGCACTAGGAAGGTTTTGTCTCCTTTTGTCTTCTAAAGACCCACAAGGACACCCACAACCCACCTTTTACAGCCATAGAGATGCCAAGCAGACTATCTCCTCTGCAATCCAGGCACCCCAGCCGCTGGCAGGACAGAGACAGCTTCTGTTATTACTTCAATAAAATATTTTGCAGAAAATAGAACCATCAGCAGAATCTACAAACAAGCACTGAGCAACTCAGCATTTATCTGTCTACTCATCCATGTCAGTGCTTTGTGTCAGCATGAAACATTGGTCTTCACAGTTCACACTTGCCCTGCTGAACTACAGCATAATAAAATATTTATTCGTCTCCCTGAGAAGCTACATGATAGCCATCAGTCATAAAGATTTAAAACAACTGAGTGGCAGCCACTCACTCGTTATTAAACCTCAAAAACACATAATAAAGCTGCTTGATCAGCTCCTGTGCTACTGAGCTGAGCTCAAGTATATACCTCTGATTTTGAATTTGTTTAAACCAAAATCTTCCAGGTTTAGTGCCAATGCATCTGAAAAGCTAAGTGCACTGCACAGTATCAGCTGCAGTTTGTCAGCCCTGTTCACACAACCTGTCCTGCCCCACAGATAAATATCCTTTCATAGGTCACCAGAGAAGCTACTGAACAAGGCTAAGACTTGTGTTTCTAGCTGGTTTTACAATATGGAAAGGCCGTGTGAGGCTATAACCATCACACTCATTTCCCCTGAGGTTTAACTTACAGTAAGATGAGGACAGAGTCTCAGAGTTCTACCTAAAAGAAAATTTGAAAAGTACTTTTGTATTTCACTATTATTCATCGAGCCTGCGTAAGGCCTGTAAATAAAATGTGATCACTCAATGCCACCCACAAAATGTCTGGTTTTGCAAATTCAGAGTCAAGGGAAAAAATAGCTTAGGACTTCTCGGTTATCAGTCTATGAAAAATGACTTAATCTGTTTCTGATATTCATATATGTGAGCACAGTCTGATTGGGAAAACATGGGCAATCAAAAATGTTTGCTTCCAAGGCTTGCACCTGGATTCTCCTGTGGTTTTAAGCCACCAAAATACTCTGAAACCAGATGTACGAAGGAGCAATTCCAAAGAGAGGAGAAATGGCATTAGAGCCACTTTACAGTACATCAACATATCTTGTTAAATCAGCAAATGCTGACTGCAAATCTGCTCCTTTAGAGAAACTCACAAGGCATTGATACTTGAACTGTTTATGCAGGGATACTGCTGCAGCCTAAAATACAAGGCTTTTTGTGTATCTTCAAGTGTTTTTATGTTCTTTATGGTCTTATCAGCTACAGTTCCATAGTGCTTGCCTGAGCACTCATTTAAATACTCCCACTGGATACACGTGCATGTGCACTACTTCATTTCTTCACTCTTGGTCCTCTTTTGCATACTTCTGTCTGGGTATTTTTAAGTCAAAATAAGACAGAGGTGAATCATCTGGGGTTTTTTCAATACTTTATGCATCACTATCAATATTTCCAATACCCTTTGACTCACTCAGCAGACAGCCTATCATAAAATATGCAGAATTGCTTGTGAAATACAAACAGGTAAGAGAACAACTTCCAAGTCAGTGCATAAACCTGGTTCCTGTAAGGAGTGACACCACTTGATGAGAATATCAGGCTGCTTACAGGGAGGGTTTATTGAACATGCAGAGTCAGCTGGTTGGCACCAGCGATGGCACCTTCACAGTTGCTGTCAAATGTGTTAACACCACTAACAGCTGAGAAATCCTGCTTCTTCCATCTCAAGATTTTCTTTTATCTTTTTAATCTTGCACAGTTTAAAAAATCTGGTTCTCCCTGGAATCTTATACCTCCCCCACTTCAATCGCTGATTTTTATGGGAAATTAGGCTGGAGCATTTTGCTCCTGTGTGCGAGTACAATGCCGGGATGAGATTTTAATTATAGGAAAACAGCCGAAATGACACCAATGCTCCATGGTAAATGTATGGAATGCTGACACCTGCCGGCAAAAGGTTTAATGTCACTCATGGACTGGAATTCGCCCTCGTCTACACCCCAAAAACTCATTCCCATCTCACATGCACAACAGCCAGCCCAACCACGGACTGAGGAAAGCAAGACACCAAACATGAAGATCCAGAGCTATCCTAACACCATGAAACAGCAGCATGAGTCTCCTGCTCCCTGAAAGCCAGTGGCTCTGGGCCAGTCCAAGAAGTTTCCCACCATCCAGAGGAATGACCGCGTATTTTGAATCTCAGCAAAACCAGCAGGGATTAACTGTGCCAGAAAAACAAATCTTTTGTAGCTGGAAAAGTGCTGACCTGATTTAATAGCCCACTAAGCTGGCAGAACACCAATCCTAGGAAAAAGAAAGGAAAAAGAAGTCACAATTTTCTGCCAAATTCATGAGCTGAATCTGCTCAGCAGCAAGTATCAGAGATGGGACGAGGGGATGAGGGAAACACTGAGCTGGGCACAAGAAAAAGGCAGACTGTCCCTTCTGGCACCAGTCAGCTGCAAGGAGGGCTCGGCTGTCTCACCAAACCACATCTTCAACCCACATTCCTACATAGATGGGCAGCAGGGAAAAGCTTCCTCTCCTGTTCCCCAGATTGTGTGCAGAAGGGCATGGAGATGAGCTTGGTGCTGGATCTTCCTTTCCAAAACATGAAAACAAAGGGAGAAAAAGATGTCTGTTTGGATTAACTACCACAGCCAGAAATACTTGCATGTTGGCATTTCCCCTGCATGAGTTGTTGTACAGAGTCCTGCCACACTCCAGAAATGAATCTCACCTCTTACCTGCCTTACAAAGACTTCTGTCTCTAGGAAACAGTATGAAAAAAAATTACAATGCTACTGTTTACACTCACTGGAGCAAAATTAGCCCTCTTTGAAACAAAACCCTCGAGAGTCACTTGCAGTGACTTCAAGGCCCTTGCCCATGTTGTTTCAGTTCTCTTCAAACTTTAATTGATTACAGCAGAAGCAATCTTTTCAGTTGTTTTGATGAGTTTTCTGCAAGAAGGCAAACATGGATGTAACACTTAAGATGATTACAAGGAAAAACACTCTTTTAAAGCCTTAATGAACTTTATGAAAGCAAAGAGCTGGAGAGTTCCAGAGCTCTCAGCCTTTCAGGTTCACTGCAGGACACTGTGGCAGGGGTGGTATTAAAATTAAACCACATGGTGCTCATGGTTTAGTCTGCACGAGGGAAATTCAGGACATAAGGACTCCAAAGGGCATTACAAGGCAGCACCACATAAACACAGGAGCTTTTGCATTTCAGAGTATTTTTTCAAAAGCCTTTCAAAAAAAAAAAGTCTCTGTGTCATACTTGTTTCTGAACAGAAGCACTGGGAGAAACTCAACTAAAAGTGTCTGCCTTCACTTAGCAAATTGAGTGTTGATTATTGAGCTGTTTCAGAGGCTTCTGGAAGCTGGTGCAGACCTGAAGGGGAAGGGCTGAGACCAGCTCCAGGGGAGAGTAACCCCAGCACTGGGATGGAGTCACACATCTTTCAGCTGAAGGCTGAGATGCAGAAGAATCCTGAGGGAAACTTGCAGTTACCTGAAAATGTTTTCTCTCCAAGAAAGTATTTTCCTAGCTCTACCTGCTAAGGAACAAGCTAGATGGAATAATGTAAAATTATTTTAGGGATCTTTAATATTGGAACAGGCCCTTTAGTAATGATGTGTCATTGTGGGATACCTGTGTGGACACCAGAAAGAGATCTGTCCAGTGAGCTGATTTGAGTAGCAGTGTTATGGTATGTACAGAAAGAATTAACACCTGCAGTGCCACTACATGTATTTCACAGTATTTCTTCACCTGGGCATAAAATTTTCTCCCAGGCACCTTTTTTTCCCCCAAAATAATACCAGAGAGATTGTAAAGGTTGAAGGAGCAATGGCTGGAACTCCTACAGAACTGGAACAGTTTCTCTACAAGAAAAATAAAACAGTCAAAGTTTGATAGAAAAGAATACAGTACATATATTACAGGTGTAACTAACAATGAATAATAAAAAGAATGTAAATCAAACATCCTTATTTACTTCTCATCATGGAAAAATGAAGTATCTCATGAACCGAGAGCAGCAAATTTAAAATGAATACAAGGAACTTAGTATTTCACACATCACAGGAACATAATATAATATTGACATAATAAGGAACATAATATTTCACATTACAACTAACTAACCAGTACAACTCACAGCTGTCAGAAGGCAGCAGAGCCAAGGGCTTAATACAAACAAAATTAGATGCTTAGAGGAATGCTCCAAATGCCTGCTGCAAAGAGAAACCAGAACCTGTTTGTAAGGGGCTAAGCTGGGGGCTGCAGCTGCAGAGGTAGGGAGATAGTTCAGTTATTGCTACACAGCTACAGGTTGTGAGATTTCCTGACTCTCGTCAAACATGTGAGGCTGTACTGCATGTCCAGACCCTGTGCTGGGAGGAGAATCTTCCTCTCCACAGGAAGATTCATGACCAGAATGTTAATGCCTCGCTTGCACTGAATTTTGTTCTCCTTTTGCATATCAAAAATACTATGGATCATTGTCTCCAAACAGAAGTTCATTCCAAACTTTAAATCATTTCATTAAAAAATAAATTACATTAGCAGCTAAGCCTCAATTTTCAATTTTGTATTGTGCCATGCTCTCAGGTTTTCTTTTTATGACCAATGTAAAAAGATTTTAAATTATAATCTATCCCTTGACATATTTTTACTGCAAGTTTTAATCAAGTCTCCCAGAGGAAAAGAAAATCTAATAGTACCTTCAATCACTTTACAATCTTGTTTGGGGTGGGTTTTTTTTTTTTTTTTTTCTAAGCAGAAACATTTAACATCTCTGCTTTTCATCTACCCATATTTCATTTATTCCAGATACATTCCTATCTGCATATAGCTCATTTAAATATTTCCAGTCACCTCTGAGCATTATTTACTACACATCTTTTTTCAGAATGATTAGCATCATTTTGTATGGTCCCATTATGCCTTCATGGACAGCTGTACAACATCTATTGCAGGTGAAGTAGCATATTAGACCTTTCCTATGCTTCCAGCCACAGCATTTCCTTCTCACAGTGTTTCTTATTTCTAAACTCTAATGTACCTCATCCTTCAAAACCCTCTCACTTCTGGTGCATTTTTGGGGGGGGTGTGGGGTGGGGGAGGAACCCATTATCCTTTTTTTAAATCCCATTTTATTTTGCAGTTCTAAGTCAAACCTATTCCTCTTAAGACTGTGCTGCCATCAATTCAGTCACACTTCTGAAGAACTGTGCTAAAATTTGGAATAACTAAGAATACTGATGGCATCACAAGGCCATCAGTCCCAGCAGCAAATGCAGAATCTTTGAATGCATGAATAAATAGTAGGAATTTAAAGACAGGTGAAAAAGAGTTTCTGCAGACAAAAATTCTTCTGCAGGGCAAATCCTGATGGCAAAGTTTCAAACAGGGTTAATGGTCACTCAGGAATAATTTCAAACTACCTCAAGTTTGGAACTGTAGCCTAGAGGTAGCCAACATTTTCCTTGCAAGAGGATCACATTCCCAGGCACAAACAGCCCTTATAAACCAAATACAACCACACAGGTAAGTTGTCCCTGTCTGTTTCTGCTACCAGAAGATTGTTGTAATTTATGCTACAGCAAGTCTCACAGTGTTCTGGAAATTAAAAGGGCAGAAAGATAAAACTACTGTAACCTTAAAAGCCAACATTCAAAAGGTTACATGAAAACAAAGCTGCAAGAACTTGCTCCTAGACATGTGTTAGTATTTCCTCACTTTGTTTCAAATTCAGATCTTTCCTTTTTATTCATAATAAATTTTTTACCGTTATTGAAAGCATGGATTATCTAGTTAATATTTCACTAATTACCTTGAAGTTACAACACAAATGCTGTGATCAGTAGGCCACTGAAGTTTTCAGCAGTGAAAATGCCAGAAGTCTCCACACTAAATTACAAAATACAACTCAAGTTCTTAATACATTCATTTCTTGAAGGAAAAACGCATTAAGCTGTAGTAGAGTAGTAGCAGATTATTCACCATTCCCCATCACATATAAGATGCTATATTGTCAAATGCTCTCATTTTTTCAGCTCGGGTACTTCTGTGAAACTGAGGTGGGGGCAGGGGGGGGTTATGTTTGTTTTATTCCTGCAAAATGGTTCACTGGTTTCCAAGAACAAAGTTAGCAAAATTTAAAAAAAAAAAAATTAAAAAAAGGGAGAAGCTTTGTTGCTCCATGCCTTGCAGCAAGAACTCGACTGCTTGTAGTACCCTGACTGGTGATGTGGATTTAGCCCTGTTCAAATCCATTTAAGCTGGGCTTACACAATGCTGCAAATGTCTGAAAAGTTGCCATTGGCACAGGCTTAGGAGAGATGTGACAGGGTGAGTTCTGTGGCTCTCTGAACCACTACTGCAGTCACATCTGCATGGGAGGCCCCACGACACTCTCTAGGAGCCTGTGCCACAGAGGATATTCCCTCATTCCCTCCTCCCCACACACTTTTGGCACTGATCCTGCTACATGGTAAACTGGATCCACTCAGCTGGGTTCAAAACATCCCAACAAAAAACAGGGGAGGGGAAAGGAGGGAAATACTCTTCACCCAGAGCAGCAAGTTGACCCAGCTCACCAGAGAGAAGCTGGAATAGGCTGAAAACATGAGGAGGGAAAACTTGTTGGTGCACAGAAGAGCACATGGAGCTGCAGGCTCAGCTCCTCTTGCCAGACCTGTCTCAGCTGCGAGGACTCTGAAGGACTTTCATGTCACTTTAATGGTTGCTCCTATTCCTGCTGACTGGGGCAAGACTGGGAACTGAAACATGGAAGGAAATGATGACTTAAGTTTCACTGAGACGTTTTTGGTGCGACAGCCATTTTCACAACCCCTCATCATCAGCTTCCTACCAGCCCTTCAGTTGCATCAGTCCAAATCTGTGTGGTGACCCAATCTGAGAAGAGACTTCTGCTGGTCCTGGGTTGCTCCTAACCAAGACTGGTTTCCCAGTATAGCTCCCAACATGGCTTCAGAGCCATCTGTGCTGGCATAGGAGAGGAGAGGTGGGGATGAAGAGGAGAAAGGGCAGCAGCTTATTTAATCAGGCACTGCCCAAAAGAAACAATCACAAAACTGTCTTTTGTACTGCTTAGTACAAAAACTACTATTAAACTGAAGTTTTTCGAAGCCAAGGAAAAAGAGAAAGAAGCCAGCACAGTGGGGAAGGAAATGAGTAAATTGGGACGGGGAATTTTGTATGTCTAGAAGCAGAAAAGTGAAAGAAGACAAAGCACATGATCTCCTCTCTTTTGATCCACTCAAGCTATTTATGCTGGCCCAGCTGCCCCTGAAATGACAGGCTGGGACTGAGAGCAGGAGAAGTGTGGAATACGGTGAGAAAGGCCAGTGAAAGGGACTTGAGGAAGGAGTTTCAGAGAGGCTGGGCACAGAGCAGAAAGATGGAAAGGGACATTATGGTGGTAGAGAAATTAAAGCTTGGAAAAGGAGGTCTGGCCCAAGGCCGAGACTAATCTGGGAAATTATTGTTTTGGAGGGAACAGAGAAGAAAACTTAATGTTGGAAAAACAAGCAAAAGAGTCTGTATTCACTGGTTTCAGCTCCTCTGCGCGACTCAGGCTGCAACAGGATCCTGAGCCTCTGCTGCTTCTCCATCAGCAAATATCTTTAAATCACTGAATGGTGTAGTGATGAAGAGCCTACACAGAGATGCAGATCTCCATCTCCATCTCCATCCCAAGGTTTGAACAATGCACAGTAAAGAAGCCTGCAGCTCTAAGCTGAGCAGGGAGAAAGCAAACGGCTGAGCAGATACTCGTTCGTGGCAAGGCAATTGTTAACAGCGAGCAGTGTTCATCTTCTGCCTCTTTGCAAGAGCCCAGACCATTTCATCTGGGTTCATCTTTTGAGGGAGTCCACATCCGAGGGACAAGGACTATGTGATAATGTACTTTGACACCAGGGCAGAATTGACAGAGATTAAGAGGCTGAATTAAGTCTGTACACATAATCCCATTTCTTGCATTTCTTGGAAAAGCACGTCCCAATCCATTAGAGGAGGCAGATTCAGAGCTGTAATGTCTAACAAAACTTCATTTTTTGGCCAAGAAAAATATTTAGGCCCAACTCCCTCTCTCCATCATGCAGGTGAATGTTAGAAAAGCTGCTTATAATTTATTGCACACCTTCAACTACCAGTCAGTAGTTCAGTCATGAACAGTTTAGCATATTTGCTCAGGTCCAAGCTTTCCAGCTGAGATCTCTGGCCACCTGCTTCCCTTCAAAGAAGTCTCCAAGAATTTTACCATATGGAAATACTCAACCCAGTATTTTTTTCTCTCTCTCTTTTT
>VZRF01010378.1:0-102605 GCA_013396875.1 Vireo altiloquus | reverse complement strand
CCCCCCTTGGCGCAGAATTTCCCCTTCTCTGATTTTGTTGCAGGAAGGGAAAGTACATTTCGGCGGGATGTTTTAGCACCCTATGCCAAGCAGTTTCATATCCCCGTGGCATCTGGCGGTGGCCGTGGGCTCTGGGGGGAGGGTGTGAAGGACAGCACTGTGCCTGTGGCTCAAGTGGTCATCGGTGTCCAGCCCAGGTGCCGTGGCCACAGGGAATGTGTGCCGGACACGGCACTGTGTCCCAAGGGAGGCCTCTGGGCACAACACACCTTTACCTGCCCAGGGAGGTGCTGGAGTCACCATCCCTGGAAGGGTTCAAGAAAGGACTGAGTGTGGCACTTAGTGCCATGGTCTGCTTGACAAGGTGGTGACCAGTCAGAGGCTGGACTCAATGACCTCAGAGGTTTTTTCCAACCTGACTGATTCTGCGATTTTAAGCGCAGAAAGAGACATTTCTCTGCAGGAGGGCAGCTGTTTTCACAAGTCTCTTCTATGTGGCATTTGATGACATCTCAGTTTAGCTACTGGGTGCATCGGTGAAGTCATCAGCTGTCCCACGGTGCAGCTCTTTGACCTCACCTTTTGCTCTAGAAGCAGCACTTTGTTCTCCTGTGAATTTCTTGGCAGATCCAAGGAGCCCTTAAACAGCGGTGTCCCTCCTGGGCACTACTCAGTGCTGTGTGTGGGTAACTACATGACAGTTACATTTGCTTTATTTTATAAAACTTAGCTTAATAATAGCCCTGCTGTTTTCAGACATTTTACTGTGCTTAGAATCGGGGTGGTACATATCATCACTGCTTTTCTTGCTCTTCAGTGCAGAGCAAAAAGAGGTTTTGTCCTGATGAAGTTAACCTGGAGCCCACTGGACCATTAATGATCCAGGCTTCTTTTGTTTAAACCCTGCCCTTACCACGAGTGTGAGTTCTAAAATTATTGTATCACTTACATTTTGAAAAGACACAGTTACCTTTTATATTTAAGTAAAAGATTCTACTTCTGACTACAAAGTAGGTTACTAGATCAGTGTGAAAGGAAGTAGATGTGGTATTAATAGAATGGTGTTAGCCAACGTGCTTGCACTAGTGCTCAGAAAGGAACTGAGTAATAATTACTGTTCTTATCATGAAGACTTAGACTGCTAATAAAGACACGTATGTCGTAACGTGTTTTAAAATATCATTTCTGACAGGTGCTTCCTTAGGTGTTCTGGAGCTGGGTGTTTTCTTTTAGCTATCTCTTGGCCTCTGAATGCTGCCATCTTTTCTTCAACAGCAACAAAGATTACCTCACAAATCCTGCCTGCATGCTAGATAATATTTCTTGTTTTCACTGAGCGGGGAGAGGAAGAAATGCAAACATTAACAAATGTTTAACAAACATTAACATCTGTTTGTGTTCTCTGGTTAAACCCACCAAGTTAGACCCTGGAATCATGGAACAATCCAGGCTGGAAGGGACCTTGAAAGCTCGTGTGGTCCAACCTTTCCTGGAAAAGGGAGCCTAGATGAAACTATCTAGTATCCTCTCAGTGGTATCCTGAAAACTGCCAAGGAAGGGGGACTCTACCACATCCGTGGACAGGTTGTTCCAGTAAAAAACTGCCCTTACTGCAAAAAAAAGTCTTAGGTTGAGGTGAAAGATGGAGAGCCCATTACCAGAAGAGGCTCATTTGTTCTCTCAGTGTCATAAAGCCTGGATTTTCTAGAGGATTTGTCTCAGAGATCAATGCTGTTGAGTGCCACAGGCAGCTGCTGGCTCAGTTTGGTTCACCTCCCAACACGTCTAATAAAAGAGGAAGAATGTTTAGACCCAGCCTTATTTCCCTAATGGAAAGTCACTGCAGCTGAAGAAAACTCTTCTAGAATGAATTCTTGTAGAACTACTGTTTAGCCTTTGAAAGCAAATGGAATTTGAGTAAAAGCATTAATTGCCCCAGGCTGTAAAACCTGGAAGTCTCTTACGTTGCTCTCTGAATCTGCTTTGAGTTTTATGATAAATCCCAAAACACTAATTACTGTCATCAGAGCTGATCCAGTTCATTAATTTTGACACAAGATATCTGTTCCTTATATAAGCTGCCAGATAGTACCTAAAAAGTACTACAGAAAGTGAATGTCGACATCCATGGACATCAGGTCAAACCCATGGACTACTTGGATTTTCCAGTAGCATTGCAATAACTTTCTTAAGATTATCATACTCAGGCAGATCTTTTCCCATGCTCCAATGTTTTTTTGGAAAAAATGAGACCAATCTTAAGGCTTTAAAATACATATTTTAATGTATTTTCTTAAAATATTAGTGTATTTACACAGATTTCTCATTAAAAAAATATTCTTTACTTGCCTATTTTTAAACATCTGGTTTAAAAAAAGTCAGGCAGATGACTGTATCACAAAAATATGAAAGAACATTCATTGTAGATGTGAGCAATTAAAAAAATACAGCACAGAAGCACATACCATTGCAATAACAGTAAGTGAGTGCACATTTTTAAGTTGCTAGCTCCCACAAACAGTTCTTCCCATAGAATTTGCTTAGTCTGTGTCAGTATATTCTACCTATTTCTATATTGGAGTTCCTTTTTTTTTTTCTTCACAAAAATCTCCCCCTTCCCCCTTTTTCTCATACAGAGGTTGCAATAAAATGCATTACAGTGGTATTTCATTTACAAAACAAATGAAATAAAAACTTGTTTCTTAGCCCATTGGATTGTATTTCACTAAAACAATGTCCTTTCATGGAGATGTGAGAGAGATTCCAAGAGTTGTCTGGATGTGGAAAATCATCTCAGAGCAGTCATGCCTGGAAGGGTGGACTTGAATTCTGCATGATGTTGTGCACATTCCTCTTTGGAGGGATCCTGTCTTCGGATTTGGTAAGTAGGACAGCATGTTAAACATCGTATTTAGTCAAAAATAAATACAAATAAATTAAAAACAGATTATGGAAGGAAACTGTTGTTGATATTGCTTGGAGGAAGGCTGAGAAGTGAAGCTTGTGGCAATATCTAGATTACACATGAATGGCAGATCCTTTTTCTTCAGTAGTACTCTCTGAGCAAAGAAACAACAGCTATGAACAGGGCTGTGATTTTGGAGAAAGACAGTAGTGATCTTCTTTCAAACTTTGTTAGGAAGCCATTTTCCTGTGGAAAAGAACACGCAGAGTTAGGGACAGCTTAAAAACATGTGGGGAAACCACACTACTCTCTGCTAGTGTCAGATTAACACAGTGCTGCAGCATTGTGCATAGAGGGACAGCTTTTCAGAGCTCTACCTCCAAAAGATGAATAGGGCTTTAAAACAGTAGCTGAAAATAGCTGCACCTTGCTGAATGTTTGTTTTGTCTCCAAGTCAAGACTATGCCCTCCCTGTGCAAACAGACAACAAACATGAACTCTATCATCTGAGCCCACATCTTCCAGGAAAGGTACAAGTACTATGTTTCTGATGTAGTAATACACTCAGAAATATCTTCCTTTAAGCTTCCCTATTCTGCTATGATGAGCCACCTATTATGACAGAATGCTGCCAGGAGTTGATACTTCTCTTAAATAAAATTGACTCTATTTGAAAGAGATGGAAAGAGAAGCCTTTATAATAAATCCGATGCATCAAGGGGCCATGAGTCACCATCACCTTTTTTTGTTGCTACAGACAGAGAAGGATTAAAACAAGAAAAAAGGAAAAAAAAAAAAAAAAGGGGAAAAGCACGACACTAGAAAATAAATCAGGGGGAAAAAAGTAATAGGAAATATGAGAGAAGTGGGATGAGAGGGGGTGGAAAGAGAAAGTAACATTTACATATAAGTAAAGGAAAAAAGTACCAAGGAAAAAACTGACACCAGTGTCATTGATTCTCAGATTCCCCTAAGTGCAAAAAAAAAAAAAGTATTGGCGTGATGAAACTTTGCAAAGCAAAAGGGACTTTCCCTTCCTGGCAGAATAGAAATTTCAGCAGCTTGGCAAAATAGTCCTCTTAGTAACAAGTATTTTTCTCGGCATCAACCATTCATAGATGGAAGTTCTAGGATTATCTCAGTCCAAACAGAAAAGATTTAAAGCCAGTTGTACTTACCTGTACATTTGTTGTAAGTAAAAATGATTTGGGGGATTAAATAATGGCTTTGTTGAAATCCACAGCAAAAGTGCTGGCTTGATTTGTGAGGATCACGCCTGTGTATTCTTTCCTTACCTTGAACTTAAATATTTTTGGACCAACTCCTCTATGAAAGCAAAATTGCTGCACTGACCTTAGGATGCCACTTAACTTTAGATTTAATAATGGAAATTTCAGAGTACACCTTGTTTAATCTTCTTTTAGCAGGAGGCTGGACCAATTATTTTCTAAGGTCCTTTTCAACCTGAATTATAATATGATCTTGTGATTCAAAGTTGGGAAGTGACTTTTAAAAGGAAAGTTGTCTTTTATCACTGTTCTGTTTAAAGCAGAAGAAAAGCTCTTACTGTAAGGCTCAATGAGACACTCCAGACACCAAATATTAAGCCACCAAATGAAACCCTGAATAAAATGTTTTTGACAGTGTCTATAGCAATAATTAATGAAATCTCCTAATCTAGACTTTGGTGGAAGATGAGAAACTCACCCAGCCACCGTTCGCATCAATCCATTCGGATTTGTTGTTTATGATGTACTCTGTGATGAAATAAGAGATCTCCTCCTTCTCCTCTGCAGTCAGCTGAACCCCATGCTCTTGAAGCTTCTTGGTGAGAAGACCTCCAAACGTGAATATGGTCATAATTCGTCCCCAGTTAGTATTTCCATCAGCAAACTTTTCCTCCATGACTCCATTGAAAATTCTCCTGGCAGCAGCTACAGAGGTGATGTCAATCTTGTCCAGGAGTGGCCTGAGAGCCTCTTCGGTTTGGTCTTGCAGGGAAGATGCAATGCTTCTCAAGACATGAGCAACTCTGGTCTGGGCTGGTCCGAGGTGCGATTCCTGGAGCACATATTGCAGATAATCCTGAGCTAAGTAATAAACGTAATAGAACTCAGCAGTTTCCATTCAATACCAAGTGCAGAGAGCAGTTCACCGCTCTTGATCAGGGTCGGCAGTGAGCAGCCACAGGACATGCACACGGTTTTGTTTCGTCTGGTTTTGATGGAATCTTTCGGCTTTCACCACAGAATTTCCTGTAAAAGGTAGTGACTTAATGGTGCGCATTGGGGAATATGTAACAGAGGAAACGAAAGAAAAACTGTCTCCTTTTATGTCTTGAGTGATTTATTTCTCCAAGTAGTGTGATTCCGCAACTAAAATCAACCAGATTTTACCACATTCTTTAGCAGCATAAATTGGGACTTTTGCTGCACACTACTAGCAGAGGTTTGGCATTTGGCTCACAAAATTCCAAGAATGGTGTGTCCTAGCAAAGATTAGGCATTTGGCTTGAAAAAACATGCCCAAGAAGTGCATGCTCTTGGAGATGCAGCCCCTCCAGCACCCCCAATCCAATCTCCTCACTGCCAGGGTTAAGGCTGCAATCTGTATTGCAGGTTTACAGGTTATTTCTGGTCAGAACTTTGTGAAGAAACTGGTCGACATTCCCAACAGGATGGAAGAATGGATAAACTTTCTTCAGCACTCAGGGAGTTTTACCAAAGTGCAAAAAGTGGGAGTGCAACAGTGGTACAATTATTGATGGACAAAGGGGAAAGTCAGCTTTAGAGCATTATCCCTGTTCCAGACTTTCCCACACTCTGAGTGCTCTTCAAGATCCTTCTTTGAAGATTTGAATGGGAAGCTTCAAAGATTTCTTTCTCTAATGGGGAGTTCTGCTGTAAAACACATTATGAGTATAAAAGACAATGCTAATGCAGGCAGCATGTCAGAACATGGGATGGAAAATACAGGGCCAGTGATGTGTGATACCACCTGAATCTTTTAGGACAGGTAACAAAGAAGTATCATGATACCTACGACTGCTCTTAGATTCAAATTTTCTGTCAAGCTGTTATTTTTGGGAGAAGAGGCAGGGGTATCTAGCCAGCTTTTTCCTTACAAACATCTCCTGAGGCAATCTGATCTTGCTAAAGGGCCAGGATGCATCTGTAGAGAGCTTCCCATTGCAAAGGCTTCAAAGAACAGCAAGCAGTTTGATGTCTGGAGACCCATCTCTTTCTCCATCGCCCTTTTTTTATCCCTTTATTTCTTACCCGCCTCTCTTTCACTGCTCTTCCTTCTCTGAAAGCAAAAGGCACTCCCAGCACCTCCCACCAACAGCTTTTCTTTGTCCCAGGAATGGCTGTGAGCCTGTTTCCAGTCCTGGGCACTCCCTGGTGCTCAGACCTAGGGAAGGGGAGCAGAGCTGCGTGCCTGGTGGCCAGCACAGGGCTGCAGTCTCAGATGTCAGGATAGCACCGGCACCTAATTACACTGGGGAAAGCCTGTCTGGACTTTGATACAGCTCTGGTGTCAGCACACTGCTAACCTCAGCCAGCCCCCAAAATGGGTGTGCTGCTGCTGCTGACATCACAGTTTTGCAGAAACCCATTGGGTAGACCAAGGTGGTTTCCATTTCCTGCTCAGGTTTTTTCTGTAAGTAGTGAGTCCGGTTGAGAGTGACACAGTGATCTTCCATCGTAGTGGGGAATTAAACCTCAAGCTAGCACCAGCACAGCACAGCATCCAGCACTTCTGGATTATTTCCCTCATTTTCTCTTGGAAGCAAAGAGAAAGGGGACTTGGTGCTGTGTTCAACACCAAGAATGTGTTTCAGAGAGCAGTGCGAGCTGTAAAACTCCAATGTTAGATGTTACCCCCAGGGAAGGCTGTGATGCCAGGACTGGGAATGGGCTAGGCATAGAAAGCTGGATCTCCCCTCTTTCATATGCTCGTGTTCTTACCAAAGCTCATTTTGAAAGTTCAGAGGTGCTCGCTATCCAATACCTGCAGCTGTTGCTTTGGCAGAGCTGTCAGGCTGAATTTGCCTTTGTTATGTGCAGTGATATCAGCAAAATGCTAACATTTTATGAGGAATGCAAATGGAAAAAAAAAAAAAAAAAAAGAAGGATGTAACACTCCCTAACTCTTTCCAACTGGACAGGAATTTCTGGTACAGAGGGAAGTCATTGCTCACCCAGCCAGGTTCCCTCCTGCCAGATGCTTGCTGCAAACAGGGCTGAGAGAGGTACTAGAGCAGAGATCACAGGAATCCTCTTCCTATATAGCAGAGTCTGTAAAACTATAGATGACTCCTGAATTTCTTAGTCATTGATTAACAAAAAGCTTTTTGTATTCTTTGAGAATATAAGTAATAGTTGAATATGAGAACAGTGAACAATACCTAAGGAGACCAGTTTTGTTTTCTTCATCACTGACAGTGCAAACACAGATATTTCTTCATTAGTGGAGCATTTAGGATTCTGAGAAGGGTGATGAAATAAGATGACGAATATGTCACCATTATTGAAAGAAATCAGTGTTAATACCTTCCCAATTTCAGTGCAAATGCTGCTGCTTACAGTCCCTCGATTTCTTAAGGGCTGGTGAGGTGAAGCTGAGGGCTCAGCTCCCAGCATGGGGTGGCAGCTCTGAGCAGACAACTCTAACAGCCAGCTGTGACACTGGTGAGCAGAGCTCAGGATGGAGCTGTTGAAAATGCCCCAGGTCTCTCTCCTTCAATGTTTTCCATAGCATGCAGTGCAGGGTGCAGTTCCAAGTGTTGGATGTTAAGTAGCAGTGACAGTGATCTATGCACACAAGTTATAATGGTCAACTCTGAACACTCTAAGATATCAGCTTTGGGATCTCTTGCATCATTCCACTCTAATGTTTTGAGTCTCGTTTTCTACATTAGGCAGTGTCTTGCTTTCTTCTAGCAAGACTTTAGACTTTATTCTTATTTTGCAGTTGTAAGTGAATACCTCTAACTTAATGAAACTCTAGTTTGTTTCCTACCTGCTGTCTCCCCACTGCTGCATAGACTGCATTCTCATACACTGCACTGCTTCTTCCTTGTTTTCGTCTTTGCTGAATATAATTTAGATGTTAATTGTTAATAAAAGGCTTGAAACAGAAACCAGCTTGACAGGGAAGCTCAAATGCCAACCCATCCCTCACTACTTAGGAATTGGAAGTGGGTTCAGATACTTTGATTTAAATCTGTGCCCTCTGGATTTAAATCCACATCCTACTCTAACCTGAAAAGGCTTATTTTTCCAGAACAGATGGGGACTGAGTTGACAGATCCTCATAAAATTGACTTGTGAGAGACGATGTTATCTCATCGCATTCGAGACAAAACCAAGCCAAATAACAAAAGCTTTGCTGAGCTATCCCTGCTGCATCTGCCTTGCCAGAGTTGTTCCAGTTCCAGGTGATTGTGGGAACTGTGATTATTTGTCTGGAAGAATGCTCCGAGGCCTTAACAAAACGATCAAGGACTTTTTCCCTGCTTTTCTTCCCTTTTTGTTGTCCACACCGGGGTGATTTTCTGTTTGTTTGTTTGTTTGTTTCCATGGTATTGGATTTCATTGCGAAAGAACGGCTCGGTTCACCTGCAGCTTTGCTGCTGTTTCCGCACAGCCCCGGTATGAAACCTGGGGAGGCTTTGGTGGCTTTTATTCGCCACGGATGCTGCTGCGGGTCCGGTTGCCCAGTGGAGTGCTGACATCTAGTCGCAGCCAGCCGCGCTGCAGCGCCGGGGGAGCTGCGCCGATCTCGGCTTCTCTGAGCAGAGAGCGCCTGAAATCCCACGGGGTCGGGAGATAAGTTAATAAGCGGTACTGTGTTTTCCCGAAGAAAGCCGGCCGTGCTCTGGGCTGCGGATCGAGGGAGGGGTTCTCCCCCCGGGCTCTGGTGGGACCCCACGGCAGTGCCGCGTCCATCCTCCGGGGCAGGGGGGACATGGGCCTGCTCGATCTTAGGCCACTAAGTTGATTAAACGGATGGATCATCTCTCCGATGAGGGAATTGGGATTGTTCAGCCTGGAAGGGAAGGCTTCGGGGTGACATCATTACAGACTTCCAGAGCCTGAGGGGTGCCTGCAGGAAAGATGGAGAGACACTATTTACAGGGGCATGGAGTGACAGGACAAGAGGCAATGGCTTCAAACTTCCCGGGATGATGCAGCCACAGCTTCTCTGGGCTACCTGTGCCAGTGCCTCACCACCCTCACAATAAAGATTTTTTTCCTTATATCCCCTAACAACAGGCGTACATTAGATATTAGGATAAAAATCTTTATTGTGAAGGTGGTGAGGCACTGGCACAGGTTGCCTAGAGAAGCTGTGGCTGCATCATCCCTGGAAGTGTTCAAGGCCAGGCTGGATGGGGCTCTGAGCAGCCTGGTCTAGTGGAAGGGGTCCCTGCCAACAGCAGAGGGGTTGGGACTAGGTGGTCTTTAAGGTCCTTTCCAATCCAGACCATTCAGATTCTCTGATTCCATTAATTCTGCCAGCCAGGAAGCATCAAAGCCTCCTGTCCAAAGTGTGGAAAGGTCATCTCCATAAATTTTGGGAGCAATTAACTTTAAAACACTTAAGACAATCTCCTAATGTTTCTTGGATGGAGACAAAATAGCAGGATCCTGGATCTCAATTTCTGTGGCAATTGAAAGAGAAACTTTGACCCAGCTTGTATTCTGTGTGTCAGACGAGCACTGAAGGCAAGCTCCAGGAAGGGTGAGAGGATGCAGCTGGTTTTGCATCCTCTGTGCCAAATGAGGCATTCTGGACTAATTGGAAAGCCAAAGTGGTCCCCAGCATAAACTAAAGCAGGTAACTACTCCAGCTTACTGTTGAGCTGTGGTGCCTTCTAGAATGACTGAGGGCTGAGCAATAAGGCATAAGCTCTCCCCTGCTCTCAAAACACCATGCAGCAGAGGCCAGGAGGGTGGGTCAAATGGAGATGCTCCGTTGCTCAAACATGAAAAGGTGGTCGTTCAGCTGTCCTTATGGCTCCTCTGCAGCACTCCAGAGACCCAAGGGAACTGTAGGAATGTCCAGCTTTGGCTGTGTCACTCAGGATTCAGCTGCTGCCTCGTCACTTCCCGCTGTAACTCATCTCAAGTCAGAGCCTGTTTTCTTCTGAACCCCAGGTTCTGTCATCACCATGAGTCAAGGAGCAGCCAAACATACTTCTCCAGTGTGCATGTGTCACGTGTCATCACGTGCATGTGTGCAGACACATGCTCTACATTCTCATAAGCCTTTCCAAATGTTTATCTCGGATTAGGAGAGTTTGAACACAGTCATAGTTGTCAGCAGTGAGCCACAGAAATGTAAAGGTCCCTAAGCTTCCCAGACAATGGAGTATGAACAAGTCTTGGAAGAAGCTTAGCAAGTTCTTGCAGATGCCAGCAGAAACACTGAAGTCAGCTTCATGGCTGAAAATACTTGCTCCCAGAAGGGAAAAAACCAAAATCTGCTTGTGAGTATTCATGAAATAAGAAGTCAAGAGCTCATGCCTCAAAATGATAACCAAAACTTTGCATGTCCCTTGCACCCACGAGTCAAGGGTAGTCTTGAGTGTTGGTTCATTCTCCTGTGGCAGGTGAACTGTGCACAGTCATTTGTGATTGATCAGCAGCTTTAGTTCAGATCCGTGTCTTTCAGCAGCATAATGCTGCCAGGAGAGACAGGCATTCAACGCCTAAACCTATTTTAGACACTGGTGATACTCAAAATGTGGTGAGACAGCATTTCAGTGACATTATCTGAGCCTTGCTTAGCATACAGAGAGTCCCACTGGATCACAATTCCAAAATATGAACAAGATTTAGGTAAAGAGTTTCCACTGAGCATGGGTAGGATAGATAACAGTTCCTTCAGATGTCTTTGGAAAAAAAACCCAAGCAGCTATTCATTAAAGCTACTAACAGTTTAAAGCTAAGCATACTTTCAAATTCTTTGCTGTTTGATTTTCCAAGCAAAGCTTATGTTAAATTCTTTGCTGTTTGATTTTCCAAGCAAAGCTTATGTATCTCATGTTTTTAAAATAAATCACTTTAAAATTCAAGCTCCCTTTACCGGTTACAAGTTACCTGAGTGCCTTGGAGCTTTGCAGTCCTCCACATCAGCCCTCCCAGGAGCGTGCTTGCTTCTGTGCTTCTCCATCTTTTAAACCAGCCCTGCATCTGCTCCTGCACTTCTCCATTATTTAAATCAAGGCTGCATCTGCTCCTGGTACTGCTGGTAACCTTTGCCCTGGGTCAAGTGTTAGTGATCCATAGATTAAATATCTTTCATTTAGAAGATAATGTATTTTCTTAATAAATCATTTCCCCCCCACTCTCCCCCCACCCTTTTCCCATATCCCCTCTGTTGATGACCCTATAAAAGAGGGTTGCAGCAACACTGGTATTTCTACTATAAATTCCTCTTCATGGAGGTTCATAACTCATCTTTAGTTTCTTTTACATGCAGGGCTCCAGTCTGGGGGCACAATTGTTTTTATTCCCCTTTCAAATTGTTTTGAAATATTTCAAGTTTTAAAATAGACAAAAATACAAATGTACAATGTAGAGATATTTTCCCCTTTTATAATCAGTCTAGAATTTTGAATGGAAATTAGGATTATGAACTGAATGTGTAATGGGATTTCAGTCATTTTCATATGCTCCAAATAAATATTGATATTAAAACACATATCTGAAGCCTAAGTCAGTAATTTTACTACAGTTTTATTACCTTTTCAAATGCGTATTTGCATGAAAATGTCATGGTGCTAGTGCCTACTGCTTGCAGACTCCTTTTTAAAATAAAAAAACCAAACCAAAAAAACCAAACCAAAGCCTTCATGTAAAAGAAAAAGATACAGACTACATTGCTGTTTGGTAGGAGTTTTCTGAAGTCTAAAATCTGTTGGTATGAAGGTCATTCCATCCACCTCTAGCCTAAGAAACTGGGCTCCATGTGGTAGAATAAAATCTCCTGTGTTACTTAACTGCAAGGAAGAATTTGTGAACTTAATATCCCAAACGACCCTTCTGGAGGGTTCTTCAGCCCTGACTGCATTTCTCATTTTCCTGATTTGCACCATTGCAGCAGACACTTGGCTGTTGGCACTGTGCAGTATTTTCAAATGATTATGTGTAAATTGCTGCAAATTATAGCAAGAAATTAGCTGTAACTCCCATGGCATATTTTTATCCTTGTGTTTATTATGATTTTCTAATCCTCCAAAAAGCATGCTGAGATGGCATTTCTGTGCTCCTAGGAGAAGGCTGTGAGCAGAAATAGCAAACTAATCTGTCTCCCCAGGTATTTATACCACATTCATCGCTGTGCTGTCTGAGCATGTAACACTGTCCCCTCAATCTATTTAAGTGAAATGATGTCCTGTTAAATAAGTGTGAAGGAAGCTGATGCTACCGTGACTAGTTATCCAAACCTGCTGCCATTCTTTAACCAAAGAAGAATAAAAAGAGACTTGCTTTTGAGCTTATTTTTTAATGATTGATCTTTACAGCGCTCTGTGCTTTGAATCACATTTGTCCATCTTCATTGCCATGGCTGTGTACAGAGCCTGGGGTCATCGAGGGAATTAAGCCTGTAAGCATCTTAGCAGTGATACTGATCCCAGGGCCTCTGCTCAGGCCCTAAAATGCTCTGTCTTCAAGAAAGCTGAATTCTTTTAGACCCTTCCAAATAACCTCAACTTTTGCCAGCTGTTATGGGCAATAAAGCAACACCAAAATACCCCAGCCAGGAGTGGGAGTTGTTCCGTGCTGGGAGTTCACCCGTCCAAGCCAGGAGGAGTGTCCTGCCCCAGCTCACCGAGCGTGGGGAGAAGCACTGAGCCAACACAAACCCCACTGGCCTCGCACAGCAGCAGGAGTGGGACTGTGATGATCTTTCATTAGGCAACAGGGAGGGTGATTGCGTTTAATCTGGGAGGCATTTTGATGGCTATCGGTAGCAAGAGCAAGCAAACTCCATCCCAGCAGTTCAGGGCACGTAATTCTGAGTTTTCACAATAAAACCCCAGAATATCCACTCATCCTCAGCAGACTTGCCTTTGTATCAATTTGGGACTAGATTCTTGGCATGCCAGGGAATTATGCATCATAATGATTTAATCAAGGGCTTTCACAGTGTATTCTGGAGCTGAGAAACCTTTTTAAACCCAAATGCAGATGGAAGTTTGGACCCAGCAGCGAGTGCTTTGCTCATGAAGTCAGAGGAGCTCTGCACGGACTGACCCCCTGTGCCTCTGCAAAGCTCTATTGATTTTGGTAACTTCATCTGTGCAGGGATGTGAATCTATCTACAGGGAGCTAAATGAAGCCCAAAGTTATCGATTTTCAAGAGCAAAGAACTTTAGTTAAAAACCTCTTATGTTTTCTTAATTATTCCTGATTTTGAAACACGGCATCACAGCAGAGTAATGATGTTAAAAAGCAACAGTAAATAAATCAGCCAGTTGCACATGATTTAATGCAGTAAGGGCAGAGAGAAGGGGATTGACTGAATTAGACAAGGTTTTTATTTGCTCTTTGTGCTGGGTAACTGTTAATCACTCAATGAGAAACGCTTTTCCAATGCCCAGTGCTCAAGCAACGTAAATAACAGCAACATCCTTGTTTCTCCTTTGCCCTCAATCTCCTTTTGGAGGCTTGACGATAAACAGCCATTCCCAATCTATTTCGTAACGCAGAATCCAGATCCAAAAAGCCCCCATTAAATGTAATTAGTTTACTTTACTTGTCTCTCCTTTATATTCCTGAGCTAATAAATGGCCACTGCAGTTCCAGAGGGAGTTAATTTTTCTGGTTGCCTACAGGGGATTGAGAGTCGTTGTCTCACTTGAGCACAACTCAGTCATTTGCTGGATGTATCAACAGGGGCCTGTGTTTGCTACAAAAGGCTGCAGGACACAAAATCTGGAATCATTATAGCCAGTGCAAAACTTGGTGTTCCTGTGGCATGGCAGAGCCCTTCACCCTGCTGAGTTTTGGTTTCCCCATCTATCAGGTGGGCTTCTCCAAAAGATTTGCTGTCTCTGGCAATACAATTTAGCTTTCTAGTTGTACTTACCTTGAGAAACCATCAGACTCTCTATGACCCAGTTCCCTACTTCTAAAACAGAGGAAATCTGAGAGTTACATTCAGGTCTGTGCCTGTTTCCTGTGTTTAGCAGCCCTCCCAAGGAGGTGTGTTGGGGCAGGGGGGTTCTGTGTGTGGACCGAGCTCAGGCTATTGATGACAATAACTCTGGAGCCACAAGCTCAGTGGAGCTGAAGCAGGTAAGAGCTGACTCACAGGCACATCACTCCAGTCATTTGCCATCTGTGTGTGAGTCAGAGCCCTAATATTTGTTTTCCGTCCCTTGTTGGAAGTCAGTGGAGCTGTTTATTTATGCAGCAGTTGACATGCTGGGACCTTAATCTCAGCCAGGCCTAGGTGCTGGTTTAATACATAGCCTAATGTAGCATGTTATGGAGTGAGAGGCTGGCTTTGGCATTTATGTGTCTGTATATGTCTTAAATCCCATTTTTCTCCTACATGACATTGTAGATAGCAGCTAGATCCGCCTGAGAGATGCCAAAGATGTAGAACTCATAATTCTTTGGACATGTGTTTTGGTTAAGTCACCTAAGATTGAATGCTAGTGAGGCAACCTGAAAGGCAGTTTTATCAAGTTCATCTTTTCAAATCGCTTTTCTTTCACAATATGGCTTGCTAGCTGTAAAATTATTCCATTAAACTCGCCACACTCTGAGGCAATTTGTTTTCTTGTGCATTGATCTTTGATCCAAGGTACTTGCTCCTGAAAACATTCTTCCTTTTTAACCACTTAGATAGAAGTTAATTTTGTATAAATTGGAAATTGGTGTATAACAGCATTTCTTTTGTATTCTGTCCTATGTTATTTGCTAATCACTTTTTCTGGATAGTCACTTTATGAGTGGATTTCTATTCGGTCATGGTCAGATTCTTTAGTGTTTAGTGTACTAAATTAATTTGTTGTCTAGCTCTCCAAAATAGTTTCGAATTATAGATTTCGTAAAGGGTAAAAATCTGATTTTAAAATAAAGAAATGGTTTTGCTAGTATGTAATGTTTGGCAAATTGGAAACAATTGTAATAACAATAAACTACATTTATTGTTAATTAACTTGTAATCTAATGGAAACTAATCTCCCCCTGAAGGTAAAAACACAACACACTTGCATGATGTAGTCAGGTTTTTCTGTTCATGGTGTCCAGCTGGATACCCAACAAAGAAAATGTCTGGGGCTTTATTGCAGCAATTCCTTGCCAAACAATGCTCTCTCCATTAGCCATGGCCTCGTCTGAAATCAGGAGGTGTTTTAGGTGCATTTTAGCTATTGTTCTTCTCTGAGGCATTGTTTTCATCCTAGAACATCCCTGCTGTCCTGTCCTCTTCCTTCCCTTCAGCAGATTCACAGCCCTGCCCTGCAGTGTGTAAGGTTTGCTGGCGGGGCAAACTCCTGCACGGAGGGAGGNCCTCTTCCTTCCCTTCAGCAGATTTACAGCCCTGCCCTGCAGCGTGTAAGGTTTCCCTCCTGCACGGAGGGAAACAGAATGCAGCTGCAGGATCCAACCTGGACAGCTTCTGTCTCAATTCTAAAGGGTTCTGAACACTTCTGAGGAAGCAGAGCTGGGTAAAAAAAGTGTGGCCTGGAAGCTCACACTCCCAAATAGGGTTCAGTTTGAGCGAACACACTCCCTAATTCCTGCTGATATTAGCAAGATGAGAATGCTGAGACAAACATTTACAACCCCAATAATACACTGAAAATTGTGTTGTGATGTGAAAAGTGACTTGGTAAAAATGTTACTTCCAAGCTGCAGGAAGTTGCTTTCACTGTCCAAATGTAAGCAGTTTTCAAGCAAAAATACAGTATTTATTAATTAGCTGCCAGCCATATAAAGGGGCTATGCTCCATGTTGGTTGCTCTGTAGCCCATGCAGTCCTTTCCCCAGGTAGATGTTGTAGTCATGACTTGGTAATGCTTTGCCTCTGCAACTGGGAGGTTGCAACTGGATGTGAAAAAGATCAGAACAGGTTATTTCCTTCTGATAAATGTACACCTGCTGGAACTGGAGCATCCAGTCTGCCCTCTTTGATAACACAAAGCAGAGAATTTCAGTTATTACCTTCTGTGTGCAGCAAATAAATGAGCTGAGACAGACTCTGCTAGCTAGATGAACCCTCACAGTTTTATAATTTTTTTCCTTTTGATAGTTTTGCAGAAAAGTAACACTTCAGAGTGCTCTGATTCACATACGCCTCGCAACAACTGCTGTGGTTCCTTCTCCCAGACATTTCCCCTTGGCTCTTGCATTCACTCTGGAGCTACCTGAGTGTTGGTGCAGTAAGGCTGTAAACCTTTTTTCTACCCCGAGGTACCCGTTTGATATCCAGCCAAAGTTTGTTCTGTACCACTGGTAAGTTTTACAGAGGGTTCAATGGTTAAACAACCAAAATGGCAGATAAGAATTTCACCATCAAAGCTAAAATATCTTCACTGCTGGTGTCTTTATGACCATGTGTATATGTCCCTATACTTATTTGAGTTAGGTAATGGTGACAAAACCATTAACGCTGTGTGAATATTAACATTACTGATGTCTCCAATCTCCCTCTCCCCCTTTATAAAAGTTTGGTATTTTGATACCTTCTGACATAACTAAATTAAGAAGGATACTGAGTCAGCACAGCCTTTCTACTATGAATAAGTTATTGCATCAGTGTTGACTCCGAAGGAATTTGTAGAAATTTATTTCTAGAGAGCAGCTGAGTTATCAGCCTCCAGAAAACTAAATGGCAGCATTTTTTTTCAATAACTACAATGCTAAGAAATAAAAAAACTGTCGTTTTGTCATCACAGGGTTTGTTTTTGGCTTGAAGAGCCTGAAGAAAGGGAATATGGACATTTGAGTGATTAAAATCTGGGAAAGTTTACCTTCAGTTTCTCTGTAGCATCTCTGCATAGACAGAACAATCTATTGAAGTTAAAAAGATTATTAAGGCAATACTGTGCAGGCAAATTTTAGTGCCAAGAATTTAGCCATGTATGTCTGACCATATTCATGGGAATCCTACTGCTAAATCCCTGTGCAACCTGGTACATAATTTACCTAATGATTTCAGTTAAGCACAAAAAACAAGCACCATCTGAAACTGTTTGACTTATGGTGTTTGATGCATGGGAGCCAGAAAGAAAACAGCACTGCAGTGTGAGTATCTCAGTTCCCAGTACTGGGACTGAAAGGAGAAGATGGGCTTTAGAATAAACATATTTCTTTAGAATAAACATATCCATTAGTGCACACTGCAATGGATTCATGACACAGGCTTTGGATTCAGCTTTTATCCTGCTGTGAGGGATGGACCTTTAGTCTCCTCAGTCTCGAGAGTCCATTTGGGCAACACTTGTCTGATTTAGGCTCCTGGCTTCAAAAATGGCACTCAACTGTAATCTCCAGGAAATCTTTAATTTGCAGAGAATTCGGCGTCGGATCCAATCTGGACATACACCACCACTTTTACAGTGAATTTTTCCTATATCTTCCCTCTATATGAGATTTCATGTTTGGTGTATGCTGGTTTGGTGTTTCCCGTCTGCCCATGGCAATAGTTTTTCAAGGGAAGGTCTGCTCAGTTGTCCTCCCTGGTGGTACAGTTCCTTTCATATAATGCTAGGTTATACAGGCAGCATGATATGAACAGTCTGTTAGGAACAATCTGCTATTTCAGGTAATAACCAAGTCCTCTCACAACTACATATAGCAACACAGTGAATTTTAAAAAGTGACATAATAGAAGAATTTCTCACCTTCCCTATTTTCGGCTCTGATCTTCTTATCCTTCAAGTATACGTGGCAGAGCCAGCCACAAAACAGAAGTTAGAGCAGACTCTGGGAATGCACTGATGATGCCTCATCTTTCTAAGTCCAGTAAAATGCTACATATCCTCCTACTGCACTTGGAAAAGATTGGCTGTCTGTTAAATAAAGTGGTATTATCTGCATTACAAGTCAGACATCAGCAAAGCACCTACACATCCCTGGCTGAAGGCTGCCTGTCATCCACCTTCCCACACATTATCACGTGTTTGGGCTGTAGTGAGTAAAGCTGCATGTGCTCAGGTCCTGAGCCGAAGGGAGCTGGGCTTCACAAGTCACTGGAGTGCTTAGGAAATATTTTAGAGAAACTCACACACTGCTAGAAATGAACCTTCCAAGTCACAGCCCTGTCCCTGAGCTCAGTTGGAAATATTGTGCCAAGGATGGTCACAGGGAACCTAATGCTTGTGGAAGTGCCGTCATCACTCACAAGTGATGAAACAACCACAAAATCCTTTGGAGCATATTTTTACAAGCAGCAGCATATCAGCTCTTATGTCCTCATCAAATTCCAAATCAAGCAATTACCTTGCAATTCCAAATGGCAATATTATTGTTTGCTTCATTACCTGCTGCGCTCGCTAATGCTGTTTGTTCAGGATGGTCACTATTTCTCCAGCTTAGCAGCAGTCACGTTTTAGCAATGAGCAGAAAGACCCATTATCAGCCTTCCACAGCACCTTGGATCCCTTCAGGATGAATAGTGCAATATAAATGTAGAGGATTATTTAAAAACCCATTGCAAACACTTCTACCGTATTAGCCATAATAATAGTCTGACTGTTTTATTTGGCAATAATCCAACTCCTTCATCAAGATACAGTACCTGGTGCATGTACTCGCAGACCAACCGACTGGCTCATAAAATAGCAGGGTGGCAAAATTATCAGGAAAAACAATGATGTGCTTTTATACTGCTGTAAGTTATGGGTGTGCAATAAAAGGGGAACATGAAGTTCTTGAGTCAGTAAGCGTAAAGGTGAGGGGTTTACAGCAGCTGTAAGTCCTGAAGTGTGCATTTAGCATTGCACAATTTTTAGCTGTTCAGTCTGATTTTTGTGTACCGGACTAATAACAATAGAGGTGAAGCAGATAATGTAAGAGCTGGAAACTGTAGCAAGGCAATGTTTTCTTTGAGAAAAGAGCGAAGGGAGATGTGAAACACTTCAAATCAAAAGTAAAAATGTACAGGCCTCCATAAAAGCACAAATGAGGCATTGGCCTGAATTCCCTTCACACATGGTTTATTTGAAATCTGAGGAGCAATCCAGAGAAAAGTTCCCTTTGATATTTAAGCAATATAGCCAAAATAATACAATTACAATCAATGTAGTTTCTATGAGATTTAGTTTCAAATCTGGTGCTTATTAACAAATCTGCAGCCACTCTACAAAGGGGGAATGAGGCACAGCAGGGTGCCAGCACTGACAAAAGCAGATATATCATATTCATTGGCACCTCTGAATTATACATATATATACATAAATGTTGATAATACTCATCACTATTAACGAAATAATCCCTGAACAAATGATGCCTGGGGATCTGTGCAACTGGCTGCTTATTGAAACTTTATTTTTCAACCAAACATTTATTTAACATGAAGAAAACCTCCCTGGAAGGGTTTCCTGAGTTGTGCTCTTGTGCTGTCAGTGATTAGTAGCAAGTTTGGGTGTCAGTGTGCTGTGTGCACTCAAGGCTGGCAGAAGCTGTACAAGGGAGACTTGTACTGGGCTCCAAACTCAGCTCAGTCCTGAGCATCTTAGGCTTAAGTACCATGGTTTTTAGAAGCATCTCCATAAATATATTGTGATCTTCAGCCTTTCTGTGGCTGATTCAGTGAAGCATGGAAGAGGGGCGAGGTGATCTTTCATCACCTTGCCAGCTACTCAGCTGAGTGGGTGGGCTTGCCAACTGAGCAAACCTCAGCTCTAGCTCCTGATTCCTTGTTCCTAAAGAAAATCTTGGAGAGGAGCAGATCCTGATATCTACATATGGCTCAACTAATTAAGAGATGCTTTAGGCAAAGAGCTAATCAAGTCTTAGAGCAGCTCTGTGCTGCAGATGCTTCTTTTCTGTAACTATGATGGGGCTCTGTCATTCACCTCCTGTGAGCTATGGGGCTTCTCCCATCACAACTATTGTCACTAGGGAAGAAAGTGTTACTCAACACAAGTAAATGTGACAGCAGCTGGGCCTGTAGTTAAGTCTAATCTGCTCTGAAGTGAGAACTGACCTAGGCCTAACCCTGCTGGATGAGTCAGTGGCAGAACCAGGGCGAGAAGAAGAATCCCTTATTACCAGCTCTGCGATATAAACACATGCCTTCCCCCTCTGCCTTCCCAGCCCTTCATTACAACAGCGGTAGCAGTTAGATTTAGTTTATTTTTTTTTCTCAAGATGAACTTTCACCTATTTTTTGAGTTGGGCAGGAATCCTTCTTCTCCTTGCCATGCTCTTCCTCAGCTTTCTCTCTTCCCATAAAGCACCAGACTGTGACGCTCCTCATGGTTGCCAACATGAAACAAAAATTGCTAAGAAATACAAATGCTTCATGTTTGCTTGGTTGCCCCATACCTGTCACCTGGGTACAGCTCTTGTAACTGCATTTCATTCTTTGTGGGGCACTGCAGCCCCACATGAACATTTAAAAGCTGTGAGTCAGGCCTCTAAGAAAAGTCATGCATGACTTAAAATCACAAGGTTGATCAAAAACAATAAAATGCATATTTTCATTTTGCCTTTGGGTTTTCTAAGGTTGTGAGGCACACCCATTTCAGGTCTTCAAGCCCTGCTTTGCAGCCGTTAGGGTATTCATTTGTCATGAGCTACACATAATTCTTGTTTTCAGAAAAACAGGAAATACTATAAGACCTAATGGCCAGAATTGGCAGCACTGGTGCTGACACTGAATGTACTTACTGAAACTTAATGTGTGATTTTTTCCTTTCCATCTAGAATGAGGGTTTTGCTTTTCACTTCAGCACAATGTCTCAGTGTTCGGATACGTCAAACTACTTGAGAAAGTGTAGATTGCTTTTGCTGAGGCTTTTTAAAAATTGTATTAGTGGGTTGGCACTGGATGAAAGTGACAGTGGGGTGGACTGTCCCCCGATTCTGCACTTTCGGCCTATGGTTGACTGAGCCACTGATTTGGTTTGGATTTGGCATATTGATTTCACCTTTTCACCTTCACACAGCTCCATACACTTGGACTGAATACCATTCTGAATTTACAACGAGAAAAAGATGGAAAAAAAAAACAAGGAGAGAAGATGAATTTTCTTTTTCTCGTTGTAAATTTTGGACATTACAGCAGGACACTCGAATGGCTGGGCTTGGCACACCCCACATCCAGACCTTCAGACTAAACACCTCGCTGGCAGCTGTGTCCCCTGGGTAAATAGGATTCTGCAAAATGACAATGCAGCCTGTCTGGGCAGGGGACAGGCCACATCCCAAAGTAAATATTGAGCTCCCTCAGGGGCTCGTGGCCACTGCAAACATCACCACCTTCTGCTTCCTGCGTGAGATGCAGTTCCTAGAGCTTGTGCTCTTGGCTGCAAAGAGAGCACTAATAGTACCTGTCAAGACATGCGGGCCTTCCCTCGACAAAAAGGATGAGAAAACAAAATACATATGATGGATGTTAGTCATGTTGCTTATTGCACGGTTGGCACACTCTCCACCCGGGGCTCCTACACTCACATCCAGGATCTGGGGATGAGTCACACACACTGCATATGCACTTATGGGCACTCTGAGAACATACACAGAACATAATGGGAATTTCATGATGTCCCAACTTGCTTTTTGCTTCCCTTTGTGCAACGAAATGTCTGCAAATCCTAGACAGGGCCCTTTTTCTCTGAGATGAGGTTGCTGAATGGAAAAACATAGCATGCCCACAGGGAGCTGCGTGTGTGGAACATTAGGTTTTTTGCTAGAAAAATAGACTAATGTTGGATGTTACTGCTGGCCATGTGGCTCTGCTGATGATTTTCTGAAATCTCCAGATTCTGGAGTCATGGTAGCACTCAAGGATCTCTATTAAACAAAAAGTTTTCGGCCTCCACATTTGTAAAATAAAGCTGGTTTCATGTGATTCCCCAGCATATCAAAAAGTGAAGACAAACAAGAACATACTGAACCTGTATTTTGAAGACTGAAAGTCTGCAAGCCAATCACATGGCTTTGGAGGACCTGAAATTACTTCTGAACAGCTTGTGTCGACAATGTTCTAATTTTCTAATTTTTTCTCATTTAATAACTGTGTCTGTGCTTGCATGGTTTGGCTTCCCACACCTTCTCTAATAAAGCTATCAATGTTATTTTGTATATGTTAAACTTGTTTTATTTTTTCTTCTAGTTCCTCAGACACTAACAGGACAGATAGTGTTATATGGAAGGCAATTATTTGGGCATTACAGGATGAAAATGTGGACTATATTTCCCTGGGAAATAAAGATTTCAGACAGTCTTTTCCACATATGGAAAAGGAATGAACGCTTCAACACTGCCTGTTCTGGATCCCTGCTTCCAGCAATAGAAATGTTGGGTTGGTTTCTTTTCTTGCTTGAAAACAAAGTTTGTTAAAAAACAAAGATTCAAAATGGAAGGACAAAAAAGGCACAGAGATAACATAACATGTTGAAGGGAGAATGTTTGTTAGCCTTCAGTGGTAGTGCCTCACTTCCAGGAGGTTGTTTTACCACAGGCAAAACACAACAACATAGCAGTGAATAAAATATTAAATGCTGCTGAGATTTTTAGAAGGACATTTTTATAGTTCTACCAGGTGGCATTCTTTTAATTACCTGGGAATGACAAAGAATGCTGCAAAGCTGAAGTGTTAATTCTCTACTACACTTAAGGCAATAAAGGTAACAGGCAGGGAAGAGACCTGAGCTGCAGGCAGAAGATTCTGGTCTGTGCACAGAAATGGTCAATGTTTGTTCTCTTTGTTCTGTTCTGCCCATAGTTATTACACTGCTAACAGGTGGAAATCTTTTTGAAGTGTATAAAACCCAGTCATTAAAAATATCACTTGATTTATCCATCAGATGAATTCCAAGTACTGGTGTCTTCCCAAATGCTGGCACTCTACAGTATTTCCTATTGTGTCTTACACAATTTAATATATTAACATTGTAAGGGGTAGCATGCCCAGTCACCTGCTAACACTCACCCTTGTCTTCCTCCAGACATTTACTCAGACATTTCTCAAGACCTTACCAGGAGCTCATTCTTCAGGAGAAGAATCAGTCCTGACTCCACTGAAATATTTTCTACAAGTGGTGTCAATGAGAAATCAAACAACATTTTTTGGCAATTAATCAAGTTGTCCACTGAGCATTGTGAGTGTAAATACTTGCCCTATACCTGCTCCCTGGATGCTGCTAGAGAAATGCTTCCTTAGCAAGAGACTGAGCCTGAGAATGCCTGAGCATCTGCCATGCCCTTAGCTCCTGATGTCTTCAAGGACGACTGAACTCATCCCATTTTCATCTGCCTTTTGCAAGTCCTCTCCCTTCTTCAGGACCTGATATAATCCTACATAATGAGCACTCTTCGACACTCAGCGACTCCAAACATGAGGGATTATGAGGTAGAGAAGTATTATCTAACATCATGGCAGAGAGAAATTATGCATTTTGCCCAAGATCATACAGAAGATCTGTCGTAGCACTCAGAGAAACATCCCAGAGAATTAACTTTTTGTTAGGAACGGACTAATACATAGGTCTTTAATGTTTATTATTTCCCTTGGTTTACTTACTGCTCTGCTTTCTCTGATTTACTCAAGACTTTATTTTAAACTACCCTGGGATATTTTGCTAGTAGAAAGCTTTCTGGTTTATGGTTTGTGTTTCTCCCAATTTCTCTCTTCCAGTAGTATGGACTCTGGCACAGTTAGCAGTAGTTTTGCTTATGATCAGTGCTTCTCATGGTATTTTCTGCAGACACAGAAAATATGGTAGCATAAAACAGCACAAAAGGTTGTGTGTCTGTACCACAGTTCATAATCCAGCATTTTAGCACCAATGCATCTCCATCACTGCGTTAAACTGTGAGCTGGGCCAGCTGGATTATAAACTAGGTCCCCATCCCCTTCTCCAATCCCTACCAGATAGGTGGAAACATATCACAGAGAGGAAAGGTGCAGAGAGGCAGGGGGTGATGAACCAAATCCTTCTGTGGCCAGGCCCACCAGTGCTCATCTGGAGAGCTGTGACCCGGGGGTGTGATCCTGCTGTGCAGGTACACACTGGACGAGGTCTTCATGAGCTGGCTTGATTACCAGTAGCAGTCAAGTTGTTAAAGACAGAGTTTGGCACAGGCTAGTGACTCAATAAATATGACTCTGATTGTTTTTTGCAGTGATGGCTGCTGGTGGTAGTGCCTGAGCTTTGCTTTAAGGTGGGCTGAGCACACCTGTGTCAGGTAACAGCCACATCAATGCCTGCCATGCAGACATAACTTAACGTTGGCATCTTCAGCTGTATAATTAGGCATGCCAGCAAATGAACAGCAGCACTATACTAAGCACTATTCTTTGCGAGAGCTACTGAGCTTGGTGTGGGGTGTGTAAATATTTTGCCTCAGTTAAGGAAAAGAAATTAGGGAAAATAAATATTCCCAAGCACATTCTAGAGAATGCTACATAAAAAAACAAAGCACAGTATAAAGCAGATTTTACAAGGTACTTACATTACTTACACACCTCAACATTTTCATGGCTGAACTGCACAAAAACCCAACGTATATTCACATGCAGGACACTATATTCTAGGAGGTGTGACTTTCAGAAATGCCAGAGTTTTGCTAAGGAAAAAGGAAAAAACAAAAAAACCTGCAGCGCTCTACTGTGGTGTGCTGCTCTCTCTCTGTGTTCTTTATTGTGGCAACTGATAATTAGCAATTTCCCACAGGAGGGAAAATTTTGCAAGCCTGTAAGATGTCCCCTTTCATTTAGAGGGGAAGTAGAGAAGTAAGGAGGAAGCAGGGAGAAGCAAGCTGGGAGAAAGATGTGATTTATTACTTTTCAACTGTATATCTGTCAATGATCCAAATCCTCAATCTTGTTCTGTGTGTACTTTTGCTCAGGAAGTCCACTGGGCATTTCCTGTGTGTAACTCAGGTAAGTTGATAGTATGGCTTTTTAATATGTCCTGGGCTGTGCACAAGACATTGAAAGACAGTACAGGGAATCAGGTATCAGAGTTTCTTCATATTAAATTAAATTAAACAGTATATCAGCTGGACCAGATCTGCTTTTATAAAATGTATCAGGGATAGGGTAGGAATGAGGATAGACAGGCCTCTGCTCTGATTCTCTGTCACTGTGGTCCTCACAGAGGCTACAGTTGTGCAGGAGCTGCTCAAATGTGATACTACCCAAGGGATTTCCATCTGTTACAGGAGAACAGGAACATGATACCTCTCCCTCTCTGGACCTTCCTTCTCCCTATGTAGAGTGCAGGGAGCATGATCTGTAATCTGTGTTCACAAGCAATTCCCTGGGAAACTGCCAGCACAGAGGTGAGAGATGGAGAGACTCTGTCCTTCCTGATGAGATAGAATGAGCAAAGCACACCACAGAAAAGCAGGAAGGCTGTGCCCAGTTTTGGGCTAGGAAGACTTTGGGATTTCTGTGATTGCTTTAGGGTCCTTAAATGAAAGGTAGTACCCAAAGGCAGCCCCAGCTATCAATCTTCCAAAAGGCTTCTTTTCTGAGGGAGAATACCAGGACAGCAATCATCCCATCTCGCCTTGATGGCCCCTGCTGAAGTTTACAAGAGAGCTCAATGCTGATCATGACGCAATACTTGGATGTTGTGGGACAAAAATATGTGCTGTAGACATATTAAAAGTCTCATCTTCAAATTTCCTAAGGAAAGCATACAAAATCTCAAATGCATTTTGAGGCTCTGTGAAGCGATAAAAATGTCCTGTTTTGTAACTTTCTCCAGTAGAACATTTGATTTTTTTAAAAAATCCATCGAAATCTAATGACATTTTGACAGAGAAGAATAATTGGCTCATTTAAGGAAACACTGATCAGATCTACTTTGCTGTAAAACTTTTTTATCAGCTGCAAATTTCCAGCCGTTCAAATATCCAAGGCTGCTTTAGAAAAAGACTTCAGGCATTATAATTTTACAAGAAGTGAGTAACTACTTGGAGAGCTTTGCAAAACAAATGGTTTGCTTCTAAGCAATCAAAGCGATGTTTTAGCTTCCCTAATGAGGTAGTTCCCTCAAGGAGCTGGAGAATACTGACACCAGATACTCCCTCTGTTGTTGCAGCAGATTTCCCTGGCATTGACAAATAGCCTATCTGAGCTAGCAAGGTCAGATGGACAGGAACAGAACAAACAAGAGTGCCAAACCCGTAGTAATCTGGTGCTCCTGGCATTCCTAAGCAGGTGGAGAGATGATGAACAGACATTTTTGTCATTTGGAACATTTGTACCTAGATCCTTGACAGGCACTTCGGGAATATTGTTTGCTTTCTAGACACCAGGATGTGTCTGGGCACTGAGTTTATTCACACAGAACAACCCTCTAAATCCAAGAATCCAGTGACACAATATGAGCCAAGAGCTCTCCTACATGCAGTGGAGACAACAAAAAGTTGCAAAAGCAAAAATTGGCTCAGAGTGCCTTCAGGGATGCATTAATTCTGCTGGATTTAGAGGTCTCTGAAGGAGTGCTGCTATTAAAGAATCACCAAGCACTGCTGCCCTGACAATGGGGTCTTTGCTCCCCTTAAATTTGAAGGACTAGAGCAGAAACAGGTATGGCCAGCTTTCTTGAGTACATGGAGACGTTCCAGTGGCCGAAGCCACCCTGTCAGAGCATCTCTGGTCCCTGTGTCCTCACAATTTATCACTCAATTATCAGAGTAGTTGGTAGCCTCTGGGCTTTCTGTACAGTGACCCATTTGTGGAAGGGTTTATGCATATGGTATATGGCTACTTTAACGTTACAGAATTTAGGAGTCCAGGTTTTAGTTTTGAATAGTAATTAATAATAATTAATACTAAAACCCTGTAGCATATACAAAGCATAGAGAGAAGCCGACGTGTTCAGAGGGTTGTGTTATGGGCAGGACTGGAGAGCGTAGAGAGGCTCCCAGTGAGACTGGAGTTGCTCTGTTGATTGACTAGACACGCACAGCGTGAGCCACTCCTGCCCTGAAAGAGTTTACTATCTACACAGACAAAGCAGAGGCGGGAGAAGAAAAAGCACAGAGGTACAAAATATCTTCTTTGCCTAAAGTTACTCATCAGCCGACAATGGCACACTGTTCTCCTGAATACCAGGCCGGGCTCAATGAACTATTTAACATGGATATTAAAAGCTTAAGCAGGGAGTCGTTAGGGCTTTAAAAGGCCCCAGCCCAGATTTCTAAACAAGGCTATCTAGAAGGAAGCTCCCAGATTTGTAACCACGTGGGAACACAATCTGCCTCATTTTGAAAGATGCTGAGCTGCCCGGTGGCTCCGACTGGAACCAGAGCAGCACTGCCTTGGGGAATCCCTCCTCCCTGCGCTGCCCCTCGCTCACAAAAGACACCAAGCAGCTGGTTTGTCTCAGCTTGTGGAGCTCCAAGGGCACCCCTGAGCTGCTGGCCCTGAGGCGGTGCCATGGCTTTGGGCAGGGTAGCACTGACCTGGCTCCACTGCCAGCGGTGCGCATTGTCCGACGTGCTCTGCCTGGCATCTCCCTTGTCTGTTTTCACAGGTTTCATCCATTAATTCTCAAACTCTGCCTGTGTTTTCACTTTTGGTGGTACCTGCCATTCTCAGTTTTCTCCAGCTGATGTCTTCTCCCATCCTCTGAGAGGCAGAAAAACGTTTCGTTATTTTTAGGGATGGACTCATGTCTCTGATTGGGAAACCAGTATACAGAAAATAAAAGCAGAGTATCAAAGTTTTGTACAATAGGAGGCTTTTTTATTCCAACCATTTTCACAACAGACTTGATGAGCAAGGCTCCAGAATGCCATACATAAATGCCAAGAAATCAGATTTTCATTTCTGCCTTTTTTTTTGATGAGAAATAGTCCCTGGGTTGTTTTGAAAAATGAATGCTGAAAGCTGGAATCCTGATGGTAATTGATGTTTTTTCATTTCCATATGTGCATCTTTCTTGCAAACTATGTAGCATCAGCACAGTAAATATCCTTTATATAATTTAAAAGTAAAATGCATCACAGAGCATGCTAATAGAGCTTGATGGTAATATCATATAAACAGAAGCATGAGGGAGTCTGAAAAAATCCTGGGCCAATTTCTGCTCTTGGCTAAAACCCCCTTGAAGTCAGTGGCATTCTGGGCTTGCAAATACAAGCAGAATTTGGACTCTAATTCTGCAAATCTCTGAATGTGGGCATTGCAATGGAAAGCTGGCATTGCTGCTCATGAAGGCCACTGCCAAATAACTGCTGGGCCCAATTTCCAGTAGGCCTGGGTAGCTGAAACTCCAGCTCATCCTGTTAGGATAAGGTGTAGAAGAGAAGTCAAAGTGCCTGTAGATAAAAAAAATCCAGTGAGACTCAGAATCAAATAAAATAAAATTTAAGATTCATTTGTTCAAGAGAACCTTGTGCTTATTTCTTTTGTATTTTTATAGGCTGTCTCTCAGGAAGCAGGGGCTGATTTTGCTCTCAATAAAGTCTATGGTAAAAATCTCAGCAGTGTCAGGAGCTGCACACTGGGCCCCAAACAGCAAGATTAGAACTGAAATGATGTTAGCACTAAACATCAGATCCAAAGCCCACTGAGGTAAAGAAGAGACTTCCCATTTACCAGCTCTGAAGATAAATCTACCTCAAAATGAATACATTACTAAGATTCCTCTAGTGATTTCTAAAGCTTTAGCAAAAGAAATAACAAGCCACTATGGAAGAAGCAAACATAAAATGAACCAAAGGAAAAGGTCCTCTGTGTTAGCAGATAGATTAAATGGATTTGGGAGAAGGGAGTAAAAATCAGAAGAAACTTCTTTCAGAAAAATTGTGCCCATATTTTCTACAGAGGTGTATGAATAGATAGTCCTTAAAACCATGAAAATAAGTTGTGCTGGGAAATGAAGGTGATGGGAGCATTAATAAATGAAAGCAGATCTGAGTAATGCAGGTCAAGGAGAATAAACACTGTTCCAGTTGTGACGTTATAGAAGAGGAAGTAATGTTCACTGATTACCACTCACCATTTTGCCATACATCATCAAATCACTGGCACAGCTGGGAAACCTTTCACCTCTCTCCTACTGTTTCAGCATGGACTGGGATCCCCTGCCTAATTTTTTGGGGCTTCTTTTGGATTTCTCTGTCCAAGCAAAATCATGCCTGGTAAAATGAAGTTGTTCCATGAAGAACATCCCACTGAATATCAGGCTCCCCATGCTTCAGGCAGTCCTGTGCCCTGCTGAATGTTTGTGCACTGTTAAAAATAAAAACAATTCCGATCAACTTAAGGTGGACCAATAGCCCCCAACCCCTTCTCTGCAGTGGTCCACAGAAAACAGGCTTCTGCTTTCAGCTGCTGGCTCAGAATCACTTTTGACTTCTTCAGCTGATTTCAGAGACAGGGATGCCTTTCTCTGGGTGGTTAACACCTTATTAATTTCTCTGATTATACACTTCCCTCTTAACCCTTATCCTCCTTGACTTCAGCAAGGCTTTTTAGCCTATCTGTCCCTAGATCCTCAAATCAGAAAACAGAATACTATTCCTTCAATATTATGCTTTCTATTCACAGTGGAACAATACATACATTTAATTTTTAAATGCATCCTTTATTCTACCCCAAGAATAAGCCTGGCCATCTTGATGGGAATTTTCTTCCTCAGGGACAGTTTGACTACTGGCTTTTTTTAATGCAAATGACATAAAACTTTATGTTCCCTATTTTCCTAGAGGTTGTTTGCCTCTTCTGAACTGTGGCAGTTTCTGACTGTACCAAACATAGTGACTCTGATTGCTCCAAGAAACCCACTCACTCCAGCATTATTGCAACTGAGTTTTCTCATTTCGGCACATGAGAACTGATGAGCGTCATCCACAACTCGAGTAAGATCGCATTTGAACCTTCTGCTGCTCCCCCTTGACATCTGATGCCACAACTTAACATTTGTTGCACCATGTGTTGCTGGTCAGTAACTCCTGGCAGGAGGTGTCCGTCTTGTTCTCTGTTTGCATTTCCCTTGTATTTACGCTGCTGTTCTGCCAGCTGTTTCTGTTGAATACTTCTGGTCCCTCACAACTGCAGAGCAATCAGTTGGCCTTTCCTTAAACACTGAGGATGTTGTGCCCTACTATTCTGCATTTATATTTCCAATGATGAGATGAAACTTGACACAAAGAAAGCAGTCCGAGGACAACCAGAGGGAATTTAAGGTTTTAAAAAAATCAAATTAAAAAAAAATGATCACGGAGAGGCTGGGAGGAATGTGATCATCACTCCCCACAGCTCCTTACGATTACTGCCAAGACCATGAAAGCACTCCAAATAATTGTGGTGAATGCTGTGATACCCACATGCAATGCAGGTCATCTTCTGCTCATGCAACCTGGCATTTGGAAAACCTATTGCATCAGCAAAGACAGCCAAGACTGAATAATCTCTACCAAAATAGCTGTAAAACTATGCTAGCACTTCCATGCTGGTTGGACCAGCATTTTCTAGTGTTGATCCAAGCTCAGATATTCAAAACAAACAATGTGTTTTCTTCCCATTAAGTGCTTTTTCCAGGTTTATGGATCTATCTACTCAGCTCTCAGTGTAGGTGATAGCAAGCTCCTGGCAATGGGAAGTTTCTGCTTGGACTCTCTCTGCTGAAATCTTTATGTGTCCCCTAGCAATTCTTTATTCTACTCAAAAAAAGACCCTAAATTTTAAATCTTTTCACAGTACCCCTAGAAAATCAATGATCCTGATGGGTCCATTCCAGCTCAGTATATTCTGTGATTGTATGAAATGAGGCTGTGTTTTACGCAGCCTCGACTTCCTTGGCTTCACAACTTTTCCTTCCCCCCTCCAAAACCCTCTGCAAACTCCACTCACCTCCTGGCAGCTCCTCTCCTCTATCCACAGATAAAATTCTGCGCTTTTTTTGGCTTGTTTCACCTCCCTGGAATCCTGTACTCCTTTCCTATCTGCTTGAAGCCATCAAGTCACTTATCGTCCTTAAAGCTCACCTTTAAAACCTCCCTGCATGGTATGGGCTACAGTCAGCTGTGAATAGTGGGGAGAGTGTATTAAAATAAAAAAATAAAGCGTGTATGTATACATATATATGTATACATGGGGTGAGGTGGAAATGTATGCATGCCAAGAAGCTGTAGTGGATTGTCTCAGAGCCCCACAAGAAGAAAACAGAAACAAGCAGGTGACATTTTAGATAACAAGAGACTCCAAGCCAAGCCCACCGCTGCCTTCCCACAGGGCACAGAAGGCGAGGGAGCTGTGGGGGACTGACCCCACACAGCGCCCTGAGCCCGGCAGGCGACCCCGCTCGGAGAGACCTTCCCCTTCACGGACAGGAGGGCAGAGGGAGCGGCGGCAGGCACATCCGCGGGGATTTACAGCAAAATGAATTTATTCGTGGGGCAGGAGGGCGGACGCCGCCGGCCCCAGCAGCCGCTGCCCGCTCGCCCTCCCGCCGCCGCGTTCGCCTCAGGTCACCCCTGCGGGCGGGGGAGAGGTGGGGCGGGCCGCTGTCCCTTTAAATAGCATTCGGTGGTTCACGTCGCCGCCGTCGCCGGGTAATAATTACTCGCGGGCCGTGGCGCCGCCTCCCGCTCCCCGCGGCCTCCCTTCCTGGGCTCCGCCAATCAGCGCCCGCCCGCGTCACTCCGAGGGCAACGAAACACGGAGAAAGGGGAAAAAAAAGTTTGGTGAGGAGCGAGCGGGGCCGGCGGGCGCGGCGGGCCCGGCGCAGGTGAGGGAGCGCGGCGGGGCCGGGGCGGCCGGGTCGGGGCTGNGGATGGCGGCCGCCCGCCCACCGGCCCCGGGGAGCGGCGGAGGGGCTTTGAGGGGGGGGCTCCCCTTCGTACCCCCGACCTCCGCACCCTGCCGGCGAGGGGCTGCGGGGCGACGCGGGCGCGGGGCCCGCGGCTCTTTCTCTGCCTTTTTTGGTGGTTCCGTCGTCCTCTCCCCACCCCCGGCGGGCGGCTGCGTGCGCAGGAGCCATCCCGGGGCAGAGGTGTTTGTACTCGTGTCCTTGGGTGGAAGGGAGAGGCAGAGCCGGCCCGCCGCCAGCGCTGCGCCGGCCGGGCCCGGCCCCGCGTCCTCCGCACGGACCGCGGCGGTTCCGGAGCCGGCTGGACCCGGCGGCGGTGCCCTGTGGGCCCCAGGGTTCCCCCGCTCCGGGCCGGGCCCCGCTGCCCCTTCGGTGAGCCCAGTGCAGCGGGTTTGGCTGGTGTGGGGACGGGGCTGCTCAGGAATCAGCATGCAGTTTGTATTGTGCCTTTCTTCTCGTTAAATCAAGGGTTAATGCTTACACCGTCTGCCGTACTTTTGCGTTTTGCTTTCTGAAAAGTTGCTGTTGTTGTTTTGGTGTTCGCCCAGGAACCCTGTGAGATTTAACCCAACTTGCCTTCTAGGCTTTGCCAAAAGCCTGGAGTGATAGATAAGGGGTGTGAACATCCACTCGTGTTTCCACAGGATGTTAGGATTGGGTAACCTTAGAAAATAAAAAGGGCAGTTATCTTTCTGCTAATAACAACAGCAGCAGCAACGAAATACAAACGCTTCCACCATATGTGCTGATGTCATGTGGAGGCATTCAGCAAAACCATGTTAGTTACTTCACCCCCTGCATGGATTGACTTCAAGTGCACCGTTGTGTTCTGAAGTCCATTCCCCGAGTGTTTGTCCAGGCTTGTCCTATAATAGGTGTCATTGCATAAGAGTTAGAGGGAGCAAAGAGCGTGCCGAGTTTCTTTCACTCTTCTAAGGTTCTGTGCTCACAGTCTTAACTGTGCCAAACTCTACACTGAAAAGAGAAGGGCACAGCTTGCTAAGCTGCCCTGTGAACTTCAGGGGAAAAAAAAAAAAAAAGAAGAAGAAATTATTCTCTTCTTCCTCCTACTTAAAAGCAAATGTTTTTGTTTGTCTTGCATCAAATAATTTTTTGCACAGTGTGCTAATCCTCTTCTGAGCTGGGGATGATGGTAAGTCAACAGCTGAGGAAGTAAAGATGTCAATTTCTTCCTTTGTCTCTTTCTCCTCTGTCCTCTGACTTTTACAGCTTTATTCTTTGAATTTTATCTGATTTGTTTTTGTAGTGCTGAGGTACCTACACTTGTTTTTTATTACCACCTAACTTAGAGCAAGGGAACTGTCTCTTTCCTGATCTTCTTGTATTTGTTCAGGCAAAAAGAAATGTGTATTGGGAGGATTTTAGTTCCTTATGATACTGAATAACAAAGTCTCTGACATGTCAGTGGCATAATTCCTTGGGTTTATTACTTTGCAGATAGAGGAGAAGATACTTTTCTCTACTGGAGAAACTGTCTCCTGTATGTATTTAATTGAATACTTCTTAAAATGTTTGTCTTAAAAACCTGTGAATCATGTTAAATTTATTTTAATCTGTTACTATTTTACTTCTTGACTAATCATGAATTTATGGCAAAAATTAACAACATTATATATGACATAGTATACTTAAAAGAGTATGATCAAAGAATGTAAGTTTATGTTTCAACTTTTTGTTACTTCATGGTCTCAGATGGCACATTCAAAACCTTACACAAATAGCTTGAAAGAGATAGTGGCAAGTTATCAGAGGGAGAGTAGCATTAACACAAACTACTGAAAAGTTGCTATGGTTACAGATAAAGGTAATCCCTGTTTCTGTGAAAGTGTGTCGTTTTGTAACAGCTATATTAATCAGTCTGATTTCTGAGAGAATTGGAAGTGTACAAACTTCTGGCTCCATTTTCTTGGCAGTTAATTGCTATGCAGCCTTTTTTTTTTTAATACTGAATGGGCTATGACTTGCATCCAAGATACATGATTTGACCACAAAGATTATTATAGCTTACATGTGAATGCACTTGGACTATACTACAGTTTCCATTGAATCCAGCATACTTATTTTTGCTCCACTCAAGAGATACCTGATATCAAGGAAGTGTCTTTTAAAATGTCTAGATCCTTTTTCAAGGACTTTGGCTGAAGCAAGTGGTGTTGCCCTCTATCACCAGAGACCTTGGCTGTGCAGCTGTACAAGATACAATTCCACGTTCTGATTTAGAAAAAAAAAAGAAAAGAAAAAACCCAACCACCCCAAAGCAAACCAATATTGGCAGCTGCTGAGATACTGAGACCTGTTAGGGATGTCCAGCCTTATAGGACAGGGGGCCACAGGGCAGGGACAAATGATTCTGTTAAGGGCTTATTCCCTATATAGGAAGAGTTGGGATTTAACATGCTGTAACTTTAATAATATCTCAGGTCAGCTAAGCTTTGGGTGGTTTGAGATAACTGCTAAAACATCCAGGGGAATGTGTCTGTCTGGTGTATCTGTACTGCTGTCCAGACAGCTCAGCAGACCTCTCTGTGTTTACCACGTGCACCTCTTTGTTGTTTCCAGATCTGATTATTGCTGTGCTGTAGTACATCTGGGATTGAAAGCAGCAGGAGGAATCTCAAAAGTTCAAGATTACTGAAATCTCATCAGTCTGGTATGTTGTTCTCTTCAAACTCCTGGAATGGCAAGTTGAATTCTTTGTGTGTGAGGGCCTCCTTAGTTACAGCTAAGGATAAGTTTCCTGCTAGGTTTCTAGGATCTTGGCTTTTCATCAGCAATTTCATTCTCGGGAAGTAATGTGCTACTAAGAACTATGAACTGTGTATTGTTGGGTTTGTGTAGAAAATTGTTTTTGGTAGTGGTGTTTGAAGTAGGACAATGAACCCATGCTCTGGGGACCTTCGGTCAACATACACTCTGAACTTGTTTTCATCTTGCTTAACCAGCCTGGAAATTCCAGGTACTTTTGCAGACTTTGAAAGCTAAAGTCAGGCTGGAAAGTTGCTGTTGCTAGTAGACTTTGCAGAGACTGCATACTGATGTATTGAAGAATGCATAATATGAAAAGGAATGTTTGGTTCTTCACATAGGGAATTTTTTTTCCATTGCCTTTATGTAGTCTTGGCCCTCATCAAGTTAATGGTTCTTTTAGGTTTGATAAAAAATTTTATAATGTTCTCTTGGAGTAGTTTCTCAGATGGCAAAGTTCTGAAATTCCTATGCTAATGTGCTTCTAAAATTGATATATTTTCAAAAATACACAGCAAGTTTGAGTACTATTGTTTATAAACAGGATTACGGTGTCTGGGAGTGTGAAAGGCATGGGAAGCTAAATACTACTTTGAAAGCTGTCTCTAGTAATAAGAGAAGCTAAAAGTCAGAACTATAAGAATAATAAATAAACAATTCAGCACATGCTGTAGTGCAGACATAATTGACAACCAGGGGGTAAAGTCCTTTTCTCCAGCGCCAGTTCAGTGTGTGTATGCAGTAGATCAGTTTCTTTGCTACTTATTAACATGTACAGAATCCAGGAGGTATGGATTCAGGACTGAAAACCAGGTGCAAAATAGTGAAGAAAGGTCTTGTGGTTCACACTGATCTATTGGGGCCTGGACATTGAGTAACCATCTCTTCATCTAATCCCTGAACAGCCATCACATGTAGCTTTTGATCACTACTATTCTTGTCTCTCTTGAACGGGTGACTTAAAGATAAAAGGCTCTGCTCCTGATCTCTTGAGCTGTCTGAGTCTTCCAAACTTGCTGTCTTCTGCATGTGTAAGATTACAGAACAAATGGCCTTTTAGCTCTTCCATGATTACAGTAGTCAAATGAGGGTCAGGTGCTCTCTTACTGTCCAAATGAAAAGTTGGGTGGCAGCAAACTGATTTTTTTTTTTAAACACTGCTGTGAAAGCTTCCCTGCTTAGTGTTCTTGCAGCTGCAATCTTCTATTTTCATTTTTTTCTGCGTTGCTACAGATATTGTAAGAGGAGGAAAGACTTAAACCTTTGAGCCTGAACCTTAAAATGGGCTTGTGCCATTTTTCCAGAGTGTATGTGTGTTTAGAGGGAAAATAGATGGCTTTTTGCAGAAACTGAGGCTAAAAATTAGCCTTTTTAGAGTCTAGTTTCACTACATTTCCTTTAGCATGGGATAATGACTTGAATAGCAATTTTTTAATGCATGGATTCCCAACATTTAGATACAGATGTGTTGACCCATGATTTCTAGTTCAGTGACCTAGGGTCAACCATTAATCTAGTTTGGATCCCCCACTTCACAATGATGTGGGGATCCTCACTTTTATGAGGATAGCAAATTACTCCTGGGGCTTTCTTAATACGACAGTTTTGGGGGGTGTGTGTGTTTGTTTTGGTTTTAAATGAGATGAGGTAAGCAAATCTGGGAAGCCAGTGCTGAACAGAGGAGAGTTTGCTTTGTGTCCTTCTGCTCTGGGTAAGCCATACTCTTGTTTATCAGAGGCTTGCCAAACTTCTGCCAACTCAGAGACTCAAGGCAGGTGGAAGGAGCTGATGAGCACCAGAGCTGGGTTTCAGGAGTTGGCCAGACTACAGGGCTTGGGAGGGGGGAGAGGTGGGGAGGAAAAGGGATGGAACATCTCCCCTGTAGTGATAAGAGCTGCTAGTTGCCTGCATGACAGAAGCATGTGCTGAAGTGTGGGATGTTTGATGATAAAAATTATTTTTCATTGCCATTACAAGGTGGTGGGGCTGCTGTGGTAGCAAATAAGGCTGGAGACTTTTGAAGTAGTATGTTTGGTTTGAGTTTTCTTTCCCCTCTGCTTTTTGAAGTACCCTAACAACAATACTCACTCTAGGGTTGTCATGCCTTTCTAGCACTTGGCAGTTTGGTTGATATGATTTGTGACTCGTGATGCTGTTTTTATGGACCTAAAGTTAATGTGCTCTAAATTGAAGCTTTCCAAGATTGGTTACTGAGATACTTGAGGGACACTTTACTGGTCTGTTTTGTTTGTGTGAACTGTGTTCTTGGTTTTGATTGCTTAGATAAGGGTTGGTCAAAAAAAAAGTGTCATGCGAGTATGAGTTATCCTCAGGGGACCCCAGATCAGCTTCCAGCAGTGCTGGCTCTCTCAGGGCACTGAATTCAGATTCAAGGATTCAGGTTCTTTCAGCTTATATTTTAAGTATTTTGGGGGAAGTTATGTGAACATTGTTAATTCTGTTCTTATAGTGTTTCATACATACCAGCTTACAACCAATTGCTGCTTTTCAGTCCTACTTGGATTTGTGGCATGATAGGTTGCTCTAAAATAGGTAATATGAAATGTGCTATTTCATCATTTTAGCAGAAGTAAATGTCCTTCCTGAAGGTGTTTTTTATGTTCATTTTGGTGTATCACAGCTCAAGGGAGCACTTAGCTGTAAATATTTTCCTGATGTTGCATGGTACTTGCAGTGAAGCAGTGTGCTGGACTGCCTTGGACTTTATTAATATGTATTAGGGAAGTTAAAACATCCCCATTTTGTGGTATTGGTAGTGGGTGAAGTAAGGGAAGGCAGGCAGCTCCAGCTTTGGGAGAAGAAAGTGGCAAGAACCAGAAACAAGATTTCCTCTCTGCCTTCGCACACGACAAAAACAACTCAAATGTGCTTGTGCTGACAAGTGCTTTATCTTCCTCTAGCTTAATATTTTTAGTTTTTTTACACTAAACACATGAAAATATTTTATGTAAGGCAACCCTGCTACCCAGATAAGTCTTGTGTAACTATGATGATACTTGTGGGTGCAGGAGGGAACACTGACTATGTTCGGCTCTTCCTTATGTTGCTTGATAGGAATGGGGCCAGGTTCGTCTTGAACCAGGTGTCATAGCTGCACTTGTGAAATATTTATTAAGCCTTGTTTTCATTCATCTTTTCACTGGATAGATGGGTAGGGAACCACATCTGTGTTTGCACGAAGGAAAAAGAGCCGCTTTTAATCTAAAGGGATAGGATTTTGTGTAGTGCTGAGAGGAAGCTGTGACGTGAGAAACGCTGTTGTCATAACGTGACCAGGCTCTTGCAAATTTGTTCAGTCAAGTGAAGCCTGAATAAGCACAAAAAGTTTCTGGCAGAAGCCGTGGTACCTTGTGGGATGGAGACAGTCACTTCCTGCGGAGCTCCTGCTGACTCATGCTTTAAATGGGTGGAAGTCTTTGGAACCGGCGACCCGATGTATTTTTAGCCGGGGTTACTAATTTATATAGTGTGCTCGGCCTCCCAGGGTAACTCCAGTCACCCTTAAAGCGCGGATGGGCTCCAAACCCACAGCTAATTTTATCCCATAAGTGGAGCAAGCGGCAGTTGTGTAATTGCCGCGGGAGAAGCGTTCCCAGCCCGCTCGGGTGTTATCCTCTCTGCCACCCCCGACCCCTCGGCCGGGAGCGATGTTCCAGGAGGGGTGTGCGCCCCGCGGGGAGCGGGGTCCGTCCCGGCCATCCGTCCCGGGGTGCGCCTGCCCGCGGCTCGGGTTTGTCACGGCGGGAGCGGGGCACGGTCCCTTTAAGAGCGCGCGCCCGGGGTGCCCGAGCCCGCCCAGCCTAACCTGCTAGCAAGGAAAAGTTCTTTACTTGACGGACAGGCCGCTCCGCCAATCAGCGGGCGCGGCCCTGCCGGCGGGGCGGGCCTCCGCAGCCTGGACCAATAGGAGCGGGAAGGCGGGCCCCGTGCCCAGGGTAGGTTGCGCCGAAGTGCAGCTCCAAGTGAAGTTAATCTGGGGTGAAGCGAACAGAAAATTGTGGAGATCGTGTTGGTAGGAATTTTGCCGTTCTAATCGCGTCGTGTGGCGTCGTTCCGCCCTCCGGGGCAGTGGAGTTCATGTGCGTGGGGCTTTCCTTCGTCGTTTCGCTCTCTAATGATGGCAGGATATTAACATTTATGCAGGGAAGCAGAACAAAAGGGCTCTTTAGACAGGAAATAAGGTGCTGAGAGGCTCAAACTTGACCGAGTTTCTTTTGTCATCTCTCGGCTTTCACCGGGTGTTCTGATGTGGGAGAATCGAGCGGTTCCGCATTATTTTATGGGGAAATGTTAATTCTAAAATAGCGAGGATAATCCTGCTGTTTTGGAGTTACACAATGTTACAGGAAGAGAGCTCGATTTTAACTCTAACTTCCCTGATTCTGATGAGATTGGAGGTAACTAATTATGACAGCTGCTGTGGGATTATTCAGTGATAGCATTTGCTCCAAGTCATTTGTCTTAAATTGTCCTTTGTTGTATCACTGAAGGCTGCTGTGCTGTTGTCTGTGTGTTTGTTCTTGATGAGAAGAATGTCTCGCAGGTCTTTAGCATTTAGAACAAAGATATGTAAAAACTATGGAAAACATGGCAATTTTTCTTAATTTTAATCAGTTTTGTAGGGTGTCTGGGTCTGTCAGAGCTCTGATTACAAACACAGGCAGGAAAAATTAAGTGTTGCTGCTCTGTGTTGCAGCTATTACCCTTCCAGCCAAGGGAAATAAAAAGCGGGGTGGGGGGGATTTTTTTTTTTTTCGTTTGGAATTTGACTGAATCTCTTTGGAAACCTGTATTGCCTAATGGCAGCAGGTGTTTTATTTGAGGAAAGATTATTTTCAGTTTCTGTACCAGTTATATCGTATATGGTATTTTTAGTGACACTTTGTGCATCTGAAAGGGTTTCAGGAACAGGAAAAGTATGAATTGCCATGGGTGGCATGGGATAGGGTGAGAGGGAGGAGAGCAGGAAGTGGCGAGGCAGGAAACAGGGGGTTTCTAATGAGAATAAAGACTTTCTTTTAATTGTCACCCTTTCTGTATCAGATGAGGCCACATATAGAACAAGGCTTTCATATTGGGAAATCTGTTTTCTTAATTCCCTAAATATTTCCTGGTTTTTTATAAAATCACTTGGATTGATACACAGCTGCTCCTGGGAGTTGGAAAGAAATACTCATGTCCCTAATACCTGTTGAGTCTAAGAAGTTTGATGGGTTTTGTGTGATTAGTCGTGGTGATAGAAGAATGGATGTGAAAAATTGAGCAACAGTCTTTCAAATGACCGTGGAAAGCAATTGCTTAGACCTTTACTGAATGTAAACAAGTGTTATTTTAAAAGTATACCTCATTCTTTCAGTTTTACATTAGGCCATTCTGTTTTCTCCCAAAACGCTGGGTATAGATTGCATTTATATAAATACCAGTGTGTGTATATATCTATATATATATATCTCAATGTCTTGACACACTGGTGTCTTGCCATGGGCCACTGGCTTATAGGTTTGACTTACTAGTTACTCTTGTTGTCTTTATTTGTTCATGGTATTTTTAAATGTCCTGGGTTGTATTTAAAGCCTGGAAATACTATTTTAGAATGGGCAGTGACTATATGTGGCCTTTTAGCTGGCACTTGGGATAGGTTTCCTGTACTGGGTTTAAGACCAGGATATATAAGTGTTTAAATACCTAGATATTAATTTCCTAACTTCCATGTGATGATAGGCCTAAGACTAAGTGGCGAGATCAGGTGTATGAGGTGAGGGTAAGAATAGTAGAGCTAGCTGGAATTCCTCTACGCTTGTGGATATGTGTATTAAAATTGCTGAAACTAAAGGAAACCAACAAAAGTATTTGTGTGCTATTAAATATTGCATTTAGCCAAAAGCTGGTTTTGCTTAAAACAAGATAAAAGCTGCATACATGAAGCAACTTGGTTCCTACTGCATGATCACTGAGCAGCCATGTTTCTTGTGCCCCCTCTGCCCCCCACCTTAGTTAGGAAAGATGTATTATCTGGGACCAATTTTCCTGATTTATTCAACACAGGAGTGAAATGCTCAACTCTCTTGCCACATGTATGCAGTTCTAATGCAGGCTGTTTGTAGAAAGCAAATCTGCCCTAAAGGATAAACATACCACTTTGCTGGCACAGCTGTACAACTTCTGTATTCAGGCTACAGCAAATGTTTCTTGCCTGCATTCAAAGCCGTTGCTGGCAGGACCTGTGTTATCCCCACACGACGATTGGTTGTTCCAGCATTTCTTGTTCATAAAACCTTCTCCTGCACATGCTCCATCTGCAGATCTTAAACACTGTGAATGTGTTGTGTGCTGTGGGATTTATGTGTCTGCTTCTTGTGCCAGAATGGAATATACATCTCTGATGTGACTAAGAGATTCTTAAAATCCACTGTAACCCTGTGTGCAAAATGCAGGACTGTATTTTATCTCCCCTATTTGAGACAAAGGACATCTGTGCCCTACAATCCACTGGCTGCTGGTGGCACTGCCCAGCGTTGTGAGCTGGGTGGCCCAGCATGAGCTGGGATGGTGACTCTCCACTCTGCTTCTGTTCAGAGCTACTTGGAGCAGGCTGTGTGCCTGCCATGGGCTGATCTCTGTAAAATACTCCCAAGCCTTAGGGAGGGCAGAAATCCACCCTGAAATCAGGGACCTGGGCTTTGGATCCCCCCCTGCTCGTTGGACCCTCTCTGCCACAGGCAGGGCCTCCTGCACAGTCCCAGCAGGGTGGGTTCTGTGAGCAATGCAGGCAAAGTCAACTAGGCTGGCTCAAATTGTTCTGAACTGCTGCTTGGAGCCAACCCAACTGGCTCTTTTCCCCTTCTCTTCTTCCCCCTGTTTCCCAAGTGGTTTAGTGATCATTCTGTTAAATTGCCCTGTGCCCAAGGCAGAAGAATGTCATCCCAGAGCATGTGAGTGATACCCAAAAAGGGCCACCTGCCCATGGTTTTAGCTGTGGGGTTTGGCCTCTAGCTGGTTTTGTTGCAGTTTCTAGGAAAGGGGTGAGCTGAGGAGGTGTGATCAGCACAGGGTGCTGTTGTGGGGCAGATTGGTGCTGAGGACCAACCCTCTCCTGCAGATACAAGTGCTCCTCAGGAGATAGTTGTGTGTCCTCCTGTGGTGTGGAGCTCACTCTGGGTGGGGCAGATCATCTGCCCAGTGATGTTTACACTGTAATAAGGTTTTGTGAAAATAAGAAGTTAATTACACATGACCTACAAAGGAATGAAATAGTTGGGATCTGTTCTTGGTTTAAAATCCATTTAACAGAGGCATGAAACAGGTTTGGGGTTTTTAAACCTGCTTCTTTTTTTTTTTTTTTTTATCTTTAGAAGTATCAGGAACATTGTCTTTCTTCCCTGTTCTTGTTGGATCTCTCAGATGTGTCATAAGCTTCTCAGCCCTTAATTGAAGGGGTGGGGTGATATATTTTTAACAGATCCCTTCTTCTAAGTGTGTTTATAGGGCTTTTGAGCTAAACAGAGATTAGCTAAAACAAAGCTTTGACAGTGCAAAAACTGTTTCTCCTCAATCATGTTGAGTTTCTTTGCTCATTCTCCAGTTGTTGAAAGAAACTGAGGGGTTTTTTCATTTGAAAAGTAACTTTTCTGGCTATTAAATTATGCATTAAGAGATAAACTGAGTTAAATCCTAACCTGATCCATCTTCTGCTCCATTTAGATCAACTTAAGACAGTATTTTGAGTATTACTTAGACAAATGAACACACTCATTTGAGTTTTTCCTAAAAATAGCTCCTCTTTAAGCAGCAGTTTTAAAAACCCACAGTTTTTCCTTAACTTAATGCTTCAGCAATCTTGCAGGAGCTCAGACTGTCTCTGTGCTGACGACCACCCCGGCTCAGCTGTTCTGCCCTGCCAGGATGTATTTGTGTCACAGGACTCCAACCTTCAGGATATGGTATTTGTCAGTCTGAAATGTAATAATCCTGTATCTGGAGAACTAAACTATAAACAGTGTGGCTGGCTTGGCAGGCCCTGGCAGCTACCCCAACAGTTTAACTAGCCCAGGATTTAAGACAGCACTGCACCAGTGTGTCCTATAATTCATGATGCTAATGCATCTTTATCTATGAGTGAAGGATTAGGGAGACAAATATAAACTTAATAATCAAATTGGAATGGGAGCTTAAGAGAGGTATTTCTGAGATGTGAGGTGTTTTGGGCTCATTTTGCATTGCATGGGTTTTATTATCAAGGCCTGAAGTTTTCACCATTAGCCTGAAAGAGGTAGGAGGCTGGACAATTTTCATGTGTGTGCCATAGAATGTAGTTACTCTGATGGAGGCAGAATATTGCATGAGGAAAGCAGGTATTTTCCACTTGAGGTTTTAAATGATGTTTGGGGCAAGAGAACCACTGATATTTCAAAAAAAACCAGCATTTTGTACCTAAATTTGATATATTAATGTGTTTTATACAGAAGACTATCTCTAATTTAGATTGTCAGAAGAAAACCTTCAATGAGTTGTTGATTGTGCTGGTTTCAAGGATGGGGTGGCAGGTGAGATATGAGACTGCAAAGAAGGATAAAATTGTTTCCTCTACTATCCCCTGTATGAATTTTGTATGAATTTAACATGTTGTTCTAAAATCATATTTAATCAAGGCCTTTATGCAATGCAATGTTGTCATGTATTGGAATGTTTTCTGTGCAACAGGATGACTTTGCATTGGGGTCTGCATCATTATCAAGGTGGGGCAAAAGAAGTGGTTGTGAGTGTTAGACTGAAAGGTTTGGAGATTATTCTCCTTGCCCAGTTCCTTCAGAATCAGTTAGATGCTTATGATGTAGTTTTCGTTGCTGACACAGGAGAGTCTTCTAAATGAATTTCACCAGACTTCTCATGTTGGGATTATGCTATCCAAATATCATGCTAATATGACATGCTGCTGGATATTGGTTGTCAAGTCCTTAAATGAAGTGATTTTGTAGGTATTAGGTAGAATCAGTTATCAAACAAATGTTGTTCTCCAGGTGAAAAGTGACAAAAAAATGTTTTAGTGTTTTGTGATACCAAAACATTTGATTACTAACTTGCAAAGAAAGGGAAAAAAATTGTGACAACATGGCAGGACTTACCTGAAATGCTTTTCAGGGAAGAGACTTTAGAATTGCTCGGTAGAATTGTTTTGAGTATCAACATATTTTCATGGGGTTTGTTTAAAGTATCCTGGGAGAGGAGGAAGGCAGCATTAGTAACAATAGGTCAAGGTAAGTGTATTATTATTAGTTACATAACAAAAAAAATTGTCAGCTGTGTGTGACAAACCCGTGCAGGGTCTGAGACTAGTGCTGAGATGAAGGAGTCTTTGATTTGTTGCAGAATGGTCTGGCAGCTGCTCGTGACTTTGTTGGCTTCTTAACAGGTCCACTCAGACTTGGTGCTTTGTGTGCATTTAAAAGTGACTTAAAACTTCTGTGCATAGCAGTGGAGTAATTTGCTTTAATTTTTTTCTTCCAGTATAAAAAAAAATATCTGATTTTGCACTCTGGTCACTTGATTGATTTTGTTTCCTTTCTGCATTTGCTTTTTTCTTACTTGGTGTCTGTGAAACTTCTGGCTGTTGCCTGGTCTCTCTTTCTGCAGGAATTAGCTTGTTATTCTGCAAAGTCATAATGTGACTGTGACCCATGGTCTTAAGTTTATACCTAGTCATTCTGTATATAAATAAATCCCTGATTAGTTGTTACCTACTTATCCTTCTGTCTTCATCCTCAGATCCCACACTACACTATCAGAATGGTTGGAACATCAGTCTGCTCTGAATAATGCCTGAGTCCTTTCTGTGGCTCTGACACCTTAATTTTTCAGACTGTCAAGGCCTGAAATGAAGAATTTGTTGAAATGTTCTGTATGGCCTGGTAAACTTAAACAGGGTGGCATATGCAGTGTAAGATGTGCATTGCAGTGTTGCTGGGTTTCCTTGAGCAGCATCAAGTTAGTTTTCAAATGGGACAGTTGGTTTTTGAAACCCAGGGTTATGGGTTAAAATTAGTGATTTTTTTTCTGATGTGAGGGATACAAATATTCTTTAACAGTTGTGTGGGGATTTTTGCCTTCACAAAAGGGGTGTGAGACAGAAGGGATTTCTGGGAGACAGTGTAAGGGCACTGGGCTTTTTTCCAAGCCATAGTGAGGATGCTGAAGCTGCTGTACTTGTGCCTGCATCCTTAGGCCAAGCTAAAGGGCCTCGTTCTTGCTGATAGCCCTCTTGTTTCTGACCTTGTACTGTAATAAAAAGAAAAATAATTTGTTCTTTTCCCATTGTTTCCTGATAGAAGTCCTGTTGGCTGTAGCTTGTGAATGGAAAGGAATGAGCATCATGATAGAAAGCTACACATTGTTGACAGTTGAAGCTCAATATCCTGTGAGCAGATTTTTTTTCTCTCCTCTTTCTATCCATTCTGAAGTGTGACACTGGCTTTAATATGCCAAGCAAAATAATTGGAGATCTGGCCTGTGTTTTTCTATGTTTGTCTACTTTTCCTTTATATCATGAACTCTTCTTTCTCTAGAAAGTGCCGTTACTTTGTCATGTGTCAATCTGTTCTCTGGCAGAATACAATCACTATGGCAAGAGGATAAAAAGAGAAATTGGAACTACTTAAGAAGTTATTGTACAAAATGCTTCTAAAAATGTAAATTTCTATGTTTATGTGGCTTGAGGAAAAAGGGGAAATCCCATGACACTACTTAACAACTTGGCCTTTTTGTTACAAGTCCCTTCTGTAAAGCCATTTATGGCTTTATTTTTCCATGTAGAATTGTAGAAAAAAACTCTGTACAAAGGTAGCATAGTAATAAGTGGGGAGACAGTGGCATCCAGCCATGCTATTTTTAGGTGATTGTGTTCTTAACTTGCTGATTTAAATGTTCTGGACAGTGAGTGGGGGAGACATTGTACTAGGAATGTGTGCTCACATAGCGGAATCTTGTCTGGAAACAGAATGAATAGCAGACTTGGTTATCAGGAGGGCAGTTCACAGAGTTGTAACTGGAGTATTTGTAGGTAAAAATGATGCCCTGGTGATTAAAGCACAATGTTTGCAATGCAGACTCTTACTCGAAAGCTGTCAGCTCTAGCTTTCTCCTCAGATGAGAAACTGAAATATGTACAGTCTGTTCTGTATGGGCTTAAGGAAGAAGTGTAAAAAACTATTTTCTGTTCCATGATGGCAGTGGGGGAAGAAATGCCAGTTGTCCTCAATCAAGTTGCTTCCACTATTTTTTTAAAGATTTTTTTAAGCAGTGACCTCTCCATCTGAGCAAGTGGTGTACTTTTGGAAACCTTCAGAAAGGAGAGTGTCTCATGGCAAATTTCTGATGATTCCCTAGCCCCTTGTCTATTAACTTGACACTTGGATAGTTAAAGCTGACACAAGGCAACTCTTATTAATTCTCGTTCTGACCTTCTGGTGATGTGTGCATTTTTCCTTGGCTTAAGCTGTAAGTGAGGCTCTGCCTTAAGTTTCAGTTCTGGTACTGACTTGGTAGATTCACCTTCATCCTGCAGTGCACTGTTACCTTTGACTCTTCTGGCACAGAGCTGTACCATAAACCAGATGTGAGAGCCAGTCCAAACTTTTGAAGAATGAAGACTTCAGGCTAGATCGGTTCCTGTCCCAGTAATGCTGTGACTGAGGTACCTAGAGCCCCAAATTACCTGTTTAATGAAACCATTGCATTAGTTGCGTATAAATAGATACTGAATGCACGTGTATAGGTTGCAGTTGGATGTTTACACATTCCATTGTTTCAGGCAGTGCAAAGTGACAGCTGAGAGGAAGCTAAGGAAAGATGCAAAACTTCAGAGTGTGACCAGTTGGTCTATTCCTATCTTCAGTGAAACCTGACGGTATATTAAAGTGATGGATAAATACCAGTTGTCCCTACATGCCAGCTGCTGATCACCTGTGTAGTATTTTCCTATGCTTTGTGCAGGGTGGTAAGTTTCAGTATGTGAACATCTGCATACTACATGTAATTTGTTTGGGATCGTGTAAGCTGGCTTCCCCAGTGATTGAAATAATAATTAAGGGATAAAAAAAGCAGCAACCCCCTCCCCCCCCAGAATAACATTGAGGTTAAAACAAAGTAATACCTTTGAGTCCCTTGATTAAATTTAAGTGTATTGCAAGAGATGAGGAATGCAGCTTTGCCTCTGGGAACGTTGTACTTACACCTCTTCTGCTGAAAACTTGTCCTTACCTACCCTCTTTCTTTGGTCAGGCTCTAGCTTTAGGTTGAGTTCCCCATCAAACCACAGTGAGGGTATTGTATAATTTTGCACACTTAAATTAGACATAGTGCATAATTCTAAATAGAACTACACATCATGCATGGTAATCACAGTGTTTTTGGAAGTTAAGCTGAATTCAAGATGCCCTAGCCAGAAATGATCGTTTTATTTATTAACACATAGGAACCCTGATATTAGAGCAGGAGCTCCCCTAGCATTAGGCTCACATAGAACTGTGGCATTATAAGCTAATTAAAATTCTACATAGTGCTGTTTATAAAAACAAATTATAACGTGTTTTGTGCTTACTGTCAGTTCTCAGCAACAGGTGTTTTGTTAACAAGAAGCTGTCTATTTTGGGAACTCGTGTTAAAGCGGCTTTTATCTCTTCTGGGTTTGATATGCTTAAAATAAGTGAAACTTATGCTGTATTGAGAGAAGATTACTTATTCACTGAAGCTCAAAAGAAGCGATTACTGAATCTATATCTATTCTTTCAGTAATTATGAGGGTAGTCTTGTGAGTGTTTGAATCCTTCTTACACATTACTTTTCATCAGTGTGTGAAGTCAAACCTGTTTTAAATACAGCACCAAAGATAGTTTATGGAGTTGCTCTCCTGCATTCCTTTTTGCCTGGTATTTTAAAGGAATTTAGAGAATTCTAGAATCTCCTGATTCTAATTTTATACAACCTCTGATTTCTGAGATGGCCATCTTCAACATCTGATGCCAAAGAAAGCATAATGCGACCCTGTAGAGTAGCTTTCTTACCTTTTGTTGAGCATTTTAAAAGAAGGCATTTCTGTAATCTGACAGATTTCAAGTCAACCTTCCGTTTATGGGGCTGTGTAGAAATATGAAGGACAGCTCAATGATTCTTGCAGCATCTGAATGCCAAAATACAGGTATGAGATGGCACAAACTCCAGAGGAGAGAAAAGGGCTCCTCAAGCAACATCTGCAACTTGTGCAGCTTGACACCAGTTCAGCCGCTCATGATGGAAGCTGTGCGAGCTGACGTAGCCAGCTGCTGATGAGCAATTACTGACAGAGTTTGATTTTTCTAATGGGTGTAACTCCTGAATTTTTATTCCTCTTGAGCAGGGATGCCAGAGCAAGCACTCCCTAAAAGGGTGCTGTTTTAAAAGTAGCCGCACGTTCTGTCACAAGTGTAACTTCATGTAAGGCTCCTGTGGCAGTCTTGTCTCAGAGACAGCCACCTTCCAAAAATGGGCCTGCTCAGCCTGTCTGCCTTAAATCTTGGGTGATCTGGGGAGGCTAAACAGAGTAAGTACAACTTCATATTTGTGGGGGAGAACATTCTTCTCTGGCTTGTGTGTGGACATAGAGTGCTTTGGGTAGGACGGCATGACCAGTGGGATGTCCTTCCTCTCTATTCCTCAGGTACACCTCTTGAACTTCTCTGACCATGCCCCTCCTAGAGATACCAGATCAAAACCATCTTCCTGAAACACCTGATGTACTCTTTTCTCCTGTTGATTTTTCTGTGTCTATAACTCATTAGAAATTGTCTTTGCTTTGTACAGAAAAACTATAGTTACCATGTTGTTCTCAGTGCTTTTAATGTTTAACTAGTTATCTTTATTGAAGGTCCCTGTCATGGCTCACTGTAAACAAGCATGTCCAGCTCCCAGGGTTATTTGCTGGTTTTTATTCTTTTGTCATGTGTGTGGGTTTTGTTTTGTTGTTTTCACTTGCTTTCAGGTTGACCTCTCCAAAAAGACAGCTCTGCCAGCTTAGATTTTCTGATAGTCATCGCTGAAGAGACACAAACTTAGGACTTGCTGGTGGTGCTCTTTCTGAAGGCATTTCTGTGCTGCTCTGGACTGGAGTTTGCTGAATGAACTGGGTTGCCTACAAATGTATTGTGCTTTTGGGGAATAAGAGGCTTTTAATTTTTCTAAGTCAGAGAAAAGAATGATGTTTCTTCATATTTCAGGAAGTTTGGATACTGTCCCGTGTAAGGGTCTCGTTCTAGTGGTATCACAGTGTTAGCCTAGAAAAAGTTTACTAGGAAATCCCAATGTACAGGCTTAAATGTAAAAACACCTATAATTCTTGCCATCTTGACTTGTATTTTGCTGCTTTAGACTCCATTTGAAATGCATGATAAATAGTAGTGTTGAAGGCTTTATACAGGCTTTTTACACAGGCTGCACCTAATCTTTTTAGGTGTTTCAGCAGTTAGCAGATGCTCCAGCATAAGGTAGTGGTCATTCTTGCAAAAAAACCCATCATCACTCCAGTTGCTCTATGTGGCAGCTTTCTTTTTATCTGCCTCTTTGAAATCCAGAATAAATATAATATGATTCCTCCTATTAGGTAATAAAATGCACCTCTTACATTGCTTGTTAATTATTGGGTTTTTTTTTTAGAACTAATTTTCAGTAGAATAGTAGAACTTTCTGGAATTGGCCCTTTGTTTGGTGTGTTGAGTATACTAGAAAGTTCGGAAATTAAATATGAAAAATTTGCTTATGTTTCTTGGTTTTGTTTGTAGACTTTAAGTGGTCACTGCAAGCAATTAGATGCATTTGCATGAGGTGAATGAGAGTCTGAGGTGCCACCTCTTTTACAGAAGTTAATCTTTGGCTCTAGTAATCCGTGCTTTGCAAAGGTTAAGCATGGTCACAAGTAGTAATTACAGTTTCAAAGTAACATCTATTAATAGTGTATGTAGACAAGCACGGAAAGCTGAGTCCTTATTGTCAGTGATCTCCTTGATACCAGTATAGAATCTGTGCATCTTTGTTCTTGCTTAGTAAGAGTGAAGAGGTTGTAGTGAAATGTTCTCTTGTTCCTCGTGTAACCTTGAGTACAAGAGCAGTCAGCTGTACTTAGCAGCATACATGCTTTAACACTGGAGGCTTTGTCTATACCACGTGTTCCTGGGTTTATGGTATTCTGGCTCAGATTAGTTATGAAAGTTGCTAATGTTTCTTCCTAAGACCTGAACTGTCTCTTTTCTGTCCATCTGCTGCTTCTGAGTTTGCACTTTCTCTCATGTGTCTCTTCCACTAGTGTTATTCTTTCAAATCTGAGATACAGCTTTCTTAAGAGTCCATATTTTATTTATATTTTAATTTTTGTATGGAAGGATCTAAACTTGCTAACTACTAAAAATTGGAAGTGAAGAAAAGACTTCTGTTACTCTTTCCATCTTTTTGTAAAGTTTTTGGTAGGAGTGTCTAGTATAAGTACTTGATTTTAGCCTAAAATAAGTCTGTGCATGAAACAAAAATAAAAAGCTGTTCAACAGGAATAGACAGGTATGTAGTAGATATTAAATGACTTGTCAAGTGAGTTAAGAGAACATCTTATGTAAGTCTTTGGTCACTAGTGTGAGTATTTTGTTTTTGTTATGAAGTCATTATATAAATTCTACTTCAAATTACAATTTAAAACTCTGTTGTGAGCAGGAAGAAAACTGGAGGCTCAGTGAAATGAGTGAAAAGCTTTAAAGTGTATGGATTCTCTTGGTGCTGAGGAAGTTGGAACTCCCATGTTTTGAAAAATGCAGCAGCTGTGTGTTCTGCTGCTAGAGGAACAAAGAGGTCGCTGCCCTTACAGATCTGCTTGCATAGCTGGTCCTTAACCATATTCACTTTTTTTAACTCAAAGCATTCTGATGAAACTGGGTCAGAGTGTAACTACACATGTAGCTGTGCTGGCAAATGTGAACCAGCTGCAGTGCTTTAGCCAGGGTGAGCTGTAAGATGAAATGGCATGTCTGACTGCAACCAGCAAGCTGGGCCGAGCTGTAATGACTGAGGCCCCTATTCAAATCTGCCAGTTCTTGGCTCCATAGCAAGTTGCTGGGACATGATAATGCCTTAAAGCAGCTACAAATGACTGCTCAGTGAATGGAAATTGGAGCCTTTTGGGAGACAGCAATGGAGTAAAAGAAAACAGAACTCTTCTGTAACTTGCTATTAATTTGCGAGTCCAGTGCTTTATACCCTGAGTAGTGTCCCACTGGAAGCAGCAAGTTCCACTGTGAAGCAGTATCCTTGATCACAGCCAGTGCTTTGGGAACTGCTGCAGCAAGATTCAACAGAACTCTGCTCTGGGGCCTATATTTGCCCTTTGTTTTCCTAAGCCTGTAGAGAAATGCATTTCTTGTTTATTGCTTTTTGTAGCAGCATGCCTTTTCATATGGTGGTGCAGGTGGTATTGAGTATCTGTGCCAGTACATGCTCTAAAGTGAAGTGTATTTTTGTGTACCCAACTTTGCTTCTTGCTTTATTTGTGCCTGGAATGAAGCTTTGTGTACTTAAGCAGCACACATTACCACTTCTGCAGTTTCTTCCTTGCTTCATTAGCACAAAGAGAAAATGACCGTTAGTACTGGTGCTGCTTCAATCAGTGCTGAACTGCTTCATTAAAAAGGTGATTATGACAGAGGAGGGAATATTTTAATCGCTTGTTAAAATTGGATTTATCATTTGAGGTGAGTGTCAGGTAAAACTGTCAGTGTGCTAATTTTGACAGTGAAGAGTAGCTCACACTCTGCTTTCTCTTTGAGCAGCAGTTTCAAAGCTGGCATGAGAACAGTTTGAACTGCACCTGCTGTAGTGCTGAGGCACAATGCTGTCTGGGTGGTCTCCTCAGCATTAGCTTTTGGGAGGGATCCTTCCCATACCATCACAGATTTTAAGAGTGTTTGCAGAACACAAGACTGTACTGCAGGATGTAAAGATGTGCTTGCTTTCCTTACCACAACTTGAAGTATGACTTTAACTGGTATTCAAGAGATATTTTTCTTTGGGGAAGACAAGGAGAAAGCTGGCTTCTGTGCTGGATTTTTTTTCTTGTCGAGAATGGGGGGGTGAAAGAGATTATTGCTAAACCTTATGTGTTTAATCCTGCTAAATGCTGCTCTCTCTGATCTTACTGATTAACATTTGAAGCCTATAAAGCTAGGGTATCAGTTATTTGAAACTAGTGGCATATAAACATTTTAATTAAAAGGAAATGAAGAAAGGGGGGTGGGAAGGAAGACCAGTATCACAGTACCTGCTCTGTGGGGAAGGGATGTCCACAAGTATTTTTTTACTTGCTTTACAGAGTATTGGAAGATGTGTTTCTTTCTCCAGAGAACTTGATGTCCAAAAGATTTGCCCTGCTTTAGTGTTTCTACAGCTTCACCTCTGTACATTTCATCGGAATGTCCTTTGCATATTTTTTCCTTGATACAGGGAGGAATTTACTCTGAGGATGTGCTATGGTGAGAGAGGAAAGGTAGGACCTGTAGCAGCAGCAACAGTAAGAGGGCACGGTTAGATGCATGAAGTTGTGTATGTATTACAGGAGTAACAGAAACAGGTAGACTTTAAGTGCTTTATTTGTAGGAGAAGGAGGACTTAGCCTTCTGTGTGCTGCTATGCTTCTGGTGGCAATAAATATCATTTAGAAAACAGGCAGAGGTAATTTCTGCTGAAGTTTAGCAGTATTTAGCTAATACAAAAAGAAGCTATTTATTCCATAATCTTCAACGAAGTGGATGTTCTGGGGTTGCACTGAGAGGAGTTGTTTAAGGCTCTTGCACTTCCCTTTAGTCTGTTCCTTCTCATTAGTGCTTGTACAACTGGTTGTACAACTATACTTTAAAGCAAAGCAGGGAATGTAGTTAAAATATTGTAAAGAGCTTTGTTGTTTTGGGTGGGTTTTTTTTATAAGGTAAATCAAATCTGCATTCAGAATAACCTTCAGAATTCCTAGCATTACCCTGTGAATGTTGTACAGGCACAGCTGTGGGGGAACAGGCAGAGCCCAGAGGCATTTCCAGGAGCTTGACAAGGTCCACGTTAATTTTGTGACACCTCAAACTGAGGGGGACATACATGTAGACATGTTGATCCCAAGACCTTGTTGTCACTTCATCTACAAAGCTGCTTCAAGTGTCATACTGAAGCCAAGCTAGGAGACCATTTTTGAAATGATGCATAGTGTATGCACTTGGGATTTGTTTTGCGGTAGGCTTGATGCTCAGCAAGGGCTTGCTGCCCCTAAAAAGGGTTGTCCTTTTTTTAGCCATGTCACTTCCTGTGTGGTGTGTGTCATTTCTCTGGAGTTGATCTCCTATCAGATCAGCAAGCTTTCCAGTGCACCAGAACAAATATTTGAGTTGTTTCCATCAGATAGCTGAGCTGATGTGGCTGGAGGCAGGAGCAGGGGGGCAGCAGTGGCTGGAGATGTGGGAGCAGGTTCGCCCCTCTCACAGCGCTGTTTCAGCAGTAAATGTTTCAGCATACTGCTTTATGGGATGTTTGCACGCGGTGATACTGTGGGTCTTCCTGCCTGAGGAATCATGGACAGTTTCGAAACAAAAATCATCTGAAGCTGAGCCAAGAACTGGGCTGATGGGAGGTCCTTCCCTCCTCCAAAAACATCTGTTCCGTGATCTCTCGCTGTTGCTGTTTGCTGCCGCGGGGCCAGAGTCCGGCTGCTCTGCTCTGCTTGCGGCCGTGTGCCGCTGCCCCGGCGGGAGCAGGAGCGGCCCCTGCGGCACAGTGCTGTGTCATCCATCCTGGCCCCTGCCCTCCCACGAGAGCCATGGCTCAGGTGCAGTGGCACTGGCAGGGACTAATGGTACTTGGGTCTCTTGCATTCTGTTTTCAATGCCTGTTTTTGGCTAGTGGTTCTCCTTAATTCCTTAAGCCTGCTCTGCTGCTGAAACAGGCGTTTCCACACGTGTCTGCAGCTAGACCCTCTCTCCTGCCCAAACAGCACCCCCATGACAAATGAGCTCAGAAACCAACCTGTGTTGAAACTAATTGGCGGAAGGTAGAGTGGTTGATTTTTTTAAGTTTGATCACTTCCTTGTTTCATTTTGGTGCATGTGAGCTCTGAAAGGGAGGGCTAAGCTTGGGAGAGGTTATGATACTGGTTTGGCATTCTGTGGCTTCAGCGTTCAAATAGATGAGTACAACCATCCCAGCAGTTTACAGGTGGCTAAAACATGTGTTGTCCCTCCTGGTCACATGTCCTCCCTCACATCAATTCCAGAGGCTCTCCTGTGTATTGGACTTTCTACATGTGTTTTTGCATGTGAACTGATTGAGCTCACTGAACTGTCAGAAAACTTTGTGTTGATGATGGTCCATTTTTTCCTAGTGGGTTATTTTGGTAGCTCACAGCTCACTCAGTTGTGTGGGTGAGGGAGTTTGTACCCAATTGCCCCCTTTGAACCCAACAAGCTGTTGTCTTGGTGCAAGTTCTCATTTGTCGTCATAACATTGCATCAGTTTGATCCTATCTCTTGTTCATTGTATTTCTTGAATATTAGCAACCAATGAAAGATCTTCCGCTTCCTGTGACCCTTATTAAAACTCTTCAGAAGAATCCCTGGCACTTCCCCTTGGAGATTGAAGTGTTCTGAAGCCTCATGCCACTGGCTTGTGCTTTGGCTGGTGACAGGATCCACTGGTTAATGAACGTGGGAACTGGCTTAGCTGGAACTCAGGCCAGCTTTTCTTGTTTTTCATCTGGGCATCTTTGGGCACCTTTCAGTTTGTTATTGAATTGGAGCTGAACTTTTTTTTTTTTAACATCCGTGTTAGAGGTTGTTATTCCATGTTTGCATTAGCACCTGGTCCCTTCAGCAACGTTGTTTTGGGGAATATTAGCAGTGGTTGGTACTGTTATTGAGTTCCTGTGTGCTGCTTGAAGCTAATATTGAACAGAAAGGCAATCATGGTACAATCTGAAAGCTATCATAGGGTTCTTTAATATGCTGCTGCCTAAAATTAAAAGGAGTAGTACTTGTATTGTGACATTGAATCTCTATTAGCTCTTGAAATACTCAGTCAAAAGTGTTTTTAATTAGTCTTTCAATCTTAAACATTCTATGCCAGGAGTTACTTGCATAAGGTTTCAGCTTTAAATTGGTTCTGGTTACCAAAGCACAGAAAACTTATGTTCATTTGCTCTCCCCTGAAATGGCTTCTCTGAATGTTGGGCCCAGCATAAGAATTAAATTCCACATGCACTACTTGCAATTTCATTTTGAAAGACTGTCTGGAGAAAGGCAGGAATAAAAGTGCTCTTTCAGCTACAAGTACAGTACTTCAGCAAAAATCTAATGTAGCTGTCGTGTGAGGTCAATGGGGGCTTTGTATGTCGAAAGCAAGTGCTTCTCTGTTGGGGTGGGGGAGTGCAGTCAGCAGCTGAAATAAACTTAATTGCAGGTTGAAGCTGAAAAATATACTATCAGATTTTGGTTGTCTTCCTGCCTGTACATCTTCCTTGTCTTATATCTTGACTACTTCCTTGTCTGTAGAGTACCTTATTGCTGTGAACAGGAGACTTGACTTGTTTCTGTGTTGCTGTTGGCTTTGCAACCCAGAGGTTTGCTCTTGTTATCAATTTCATATGTTTTGGGGAAGCAAAAACAAAATGGAGTGGATGTGGGTGTGAGAGGAGATGAGATTTCTCTGGGAACAAAATGATGGGAAAGTGTTTGTGTCTGGCTTCAAATACATCTTATTTAAAAGGAAGCCTTTTTTACTTTGGTACTTCTTACTGTGGTTTAATCTAGTTGGTGAAGTATTCGAGTATCTTGAAACCCATTTCTCTCTGGATTTTTTTCCATTTGAAATATACTGGTGTTACTTGCAAGATTGATTTTTTTTTTTTTTCAGTAATGTTGCTTATCTTTGGCTTGACTTGCAAGAATTAAAGTTACCTATGCTTCAGCTTTTTAATCAGGAAATGGTAAACCTCAGTTGATCTTGAATTAAATAATTGATACCTTGATATACTTAGTTCCTTAATGAGAAGCTGTTTTTTCTTTCAAAATTGGTAAAAAAATGGCAATTGTATATTTATGGAGGTGGGAAAAATGGAAAACTATTTTATCTCATAAAGTGGCATGTCAAAAATGATTTACAAATTAAACAAATTGATAATAGGAGCCTCAGAACACTGATGGAAATGGTCATTTGTTGTAATTTCCTTGTAATGTCTTGCAAATATCTGTAAACTTGCTTAATATAAGCCAGGGGAAAAAAATAAATTTTACAGTTTTTATGAAAAATAAATTTAAGGATGTTAAGTAATGAGGCAACTCATATCTCTTGCTTGTCATTTTTATTACATTTTCCACACAGTTTATAAATAGGAGGTTATGTGTACTTGGTCTAATATTTTTGACTGAAAGGGTGATTTTTCTCTTAGTGTGTGAAAAATCATAATACAGGGTTTGTGGTAAGCAGTTGTGTCATCTTTCACTAATGACATGGTGACACGCAAATTCATGTGACTGTTGTTAATTATAATTACTATGCAGCAAGTGAGTCTGTGTTACCATGCTTGTCTTTTATTTTACAGTTCTCATGCACAGTGTCAGGTGTTCAGGTTTCAGCATAAACCTACTCCCCTTACCTGACTGCCAGAAGCAGTAATAGTTCTGATATTTGCTAAAATTGCTTTTCTTTGTGGGGTATATATCAAAAATAAATTGGTGGGGCTGAGGGTGGATCATGCAAAGCCTACATATGACCCTATTTGTGTTATTGGGCTTTATAGACTTTTTGGGAAAGGGCACTGAGTTACCCACAAGGCATTTTTTCTGGAAGGTCTTTTTGCTGAGCTGTAGGAAATTCCAGATTTTCAAATGTCAGCTGTAAAAGAAGGGTTTTCTCAGGCCTCTAAATGCTGGGTTGTGTGTATCAATTTCAGGTTTATAGAAGAAGGGAAAATGGCTCAAGAAACTAACCGTAGCCAAGTGCCTATGCTTTGTTCCACTGGCTGCGGATTTTACGGGAATCCTCGCACAAATGGCATGTGTTCAGTGTGCTACAAAGAACACCTTCAAAGGCAGAACAGTAATGGTAGAATTAGCCCTCCTGGTAAGTAACACCATCATACATGTATGTGTGTGAGCAACTCAACCTGACACAGCAGGCAGCAGCTTCCTGGCCACGTCCAAATAGTGATTGTTGGAGCATTAGTGCAAACTCTTTCATTCCAGCATTTTACCTTACAGAATGAGCTTGGATGGGATGCTCATAATGAAACTGTGCTGCCACTAATCTACTCAGAAGTAGACTCTCACTAATACCTTTTGTATTCGAGTGTTTCCAATTTGAAGATAGAAAAATAGAGAAAAAACACTATGCCAACATATTTTTCCTGAAATTACTGACTGTAGAGATAGGATTGATCTTGGGGGATATTTGTGAAAAGCATTTAAAGTTACAGCTATTTAATCTCTGCAGCCTCATGCTGAAGGATTAACCTGTAAACACTGGATAGTTTCTCCTTAACTTCAGATACTTTCTGTTATTTTTGGCCCAGTGCCCCATGTACTGTCGCCTTTCCTACAACCTGACCTTCTGAATTGAAGCAATAGCTTCTCTTGAAATCTGGGGATCTGGGTTCTACACCTTCAAAATGCACCTGAAGTTGGCATTAGGATGTTATACTGGTGTTCTCACAGTTCCATCTTGGTTTTTGAAACAAAACACCAGCTTCTCATGTCAGAATACTGCAGTTTATGCTGAGAAAGCTGCTTTTAGATGATTTAATTAGCAAAAACTAGTTACTATTTTAAAACTCTAGCTTCAGAATTTTCTGCAGTGTAAATTCTGGGGGCCTTGGGCTGGAATGCTATCGAAATATGGCCTAACATAATTACTTTTTTGTAAAATTACATTTCATTATGGTGTAGGCAGAGATCCAATTACTTTCCTGAGTGTCGTCGTAGGGGTCGAAGAGTAATTGCAGTGTCTTAACTTTTGTGATCCCAGGAAGTAGTTTAACACATTTTCCATGGGTGGTGTGTGTGTCTTCCAGCAGCCTCTGTCAGTAGTATCACCGAGTCCTTACCGGTCCAGTGCACAGAGGGCAGCGCCCAGGAAACTCAGTCCACTTTAGATTCTACATCGACTCCATCTATGCAGCCAAGGTAAGATGCTTCAGTCTGCTCTGTGTCTTTACAGAAAAATCTGTGTCAAAGTGATTAAATGAAGTGTACTGATCCTGCATAATTAAATCCTTGGAACCAGGATTAGGAAAAGGTGTAAGATTTCATTGCTAAATTTAAAGCATGGATCTCAGGGTGAATACTAGCAGATCCCTGTGCTTCATCTGGCATTCAAATGGAAATTTGTCTTTAGAATTTAGCTTCAAAAAGAAGTTGCCAGCTTCTGTTCTACAGAGATTTGTCTGGCTGCTCTTCTGATTCCACAACTTGTAGTTATACATTTACCAAAGGAGAACTCTTTTAATCTTAGAAATTTGAGGATTTTGTAAAATGGCAGAGAGCTGTTTACTAGAGCTCTCATAAATAAATGTATGATAATGTGTTAACAAGCCAGTTGCTTCACAAAGAGTGGAGAGAGTACTAGAACAGGAGAAAGATACAAGTCTTGGTACAAGTTGTGCTACTGAACTGATCTCTTACTAAACAAGTAATTTCCATCTGGATTATTCAAGGATACATAATGTCCTCTTGTAAATCACTCAGACTCACTAAGTGTTCTCCATTTGTAAAAGCTAAATATTTGTTTATATTTAGTGGCTCCATTTCAGTTTAGAATGACACAACCAACAGCAACTTAAGTGCTTTGAAAATTTTTTGAGTGAAAAGTGTTAGTGTGTTACATACCATGAAAGCTAACTTGCAGTAATACTCATTTCAACTTTTCTTTAAAAAAATTAACGTAGTAAAACACAGGCTGAGGGTGATTTCATCAGTTACTGCTGACTGATTCTGCTCAGGCTGTTTTCTGCTCCCTATCTTTTTATAGGAGGTGTTATCTCATGCTTAGATCCTGCATATGAACTGAGAGCTAGGTGCCATGCTTGATGCTATATTTAGTCTTTCCATTCTGAGGTTTCTAGTTGGGCTAGAAAATACATATCTTAGCCTGAAACAGCTCTTCTGGTATGTGTAAAAAAAAAAAAGTTCATCCAGGTCAATGCACAGATGTGAACCAATTACAGTGCCTTGCCTTTGTTCTCTCACAACTTCAATAAAACCATGAAAGAACAGAAGTACCTCACTGATCACTGACTTGATTACTGGCTGCTGGAGAAATGAGTGGATGGTTGCTCTTGGACTTGAAAAAAATTGGTGTCTCTTGCTTGGGGTTTTTTTCCAAAATAAAAAAAGCAGAAACTCAACTTCAGTCTCTGGAAATACCTCAGAATTAGGGTGCTCTGAGGACAGATGTATTAAATTGACAGTGCCCTTTTGCAGGTGGCCAGACATGCAGCTCAAGACCTACATGCAGTTCTTGACAATTAAAATTGTGACTCCGATGCTCTGGTTGTGCCATGGAGTGCTGGTTCACAGGCTGCTGGATAATCTGGGTTTTGCCTTCAGAGTGAATCCCTCAGTGGAAAGGAAGAAAAAAAATAATGCATATGAGATAGTTCTACCTCTTGCTTGGGACTTGAGCTCTGCCTTGTTCCACAGGAGGGCTGCTGGATCAGCAGCTTGGCTGGGAGTGACTGCTAGTGTTGAATTGCTCTCTCTCAACTGCTCAGGGTGTTCACTGGTGAGTGTTCAGCCATGCAGTGATTTAGTAGTATGGCTAAAGGGTTGGGAAGTTTGGCCTGCACCACTCTACACTGTGAAAATCCAAGGGGTTCTGTGTGCAGCTGCTGCAGCTTTATTACTGGAAACATTGACATGCTGCAATTTTCTCCTTCATATCACCAGAACACTGAAAGTAGCTCCTCTACAATTATCTTGCTGACTTTCATTATAAAGATCCTTGCATATTGAGTGTTGCATTGTTGCTTCTATGTGGAATGATGGTATGCCAAACCACCCAAAATACTTTTCCTTTTTTATAGTGGAACTTTTTATTGCATTCAGTATGAATTCAAAAAAATGTTTACTTTTTGTGTCAGTTCAGATTGTGGCAGTTTTAAGTGGTTACAGAAACAACTTCAGAGTGAAAAGTTCTGGGTTACTTTTTCATCAAGAGGTGCCCTAATGTATCTCTTACAGGAAAAGAATGTGGCAATGCATCATAAAAATTGTATCTTTCTTCTTTTGCCCCCCAGCCCTGTGTCAAGTCAGTCACTTTTAACAGAATCCGTAGCATCATCCCAACCGGATAGTACGGCTGTGGACAAAACAGTACCTGAGACAGAAGAGTTGCAAGGTTGGTGCTTAGTTTTCAGAGACAGAATTTATGAGTAATGTTTTTTAAACTTTGACTGTTCTTAATACACTCCTGTTTGAGATGGCTGATTCTCAAACCTAAATATTCTGTGAAATCAGAAGGCAAAATAAGGATGAAGTTTCTTTTCTTGAACTGCAAGCTAAACTGAAAGCTCGTGTTTGTTTAATTGGTGATGTCAGTGCCTGCCATAAACAAGCGTGTTAATTGGTGCTGGAAATGCACATTGTAAATCAACATCCTGTTCTGTCTCTATGCCATGGCTATTACATGTAAGTAGAGTTTTGAGTGTTACTTCTCAGAGTAACCATTTACAGCACATATCAGAAGTTTATGAGCATATTCTTGATAGGTGTTTGACATTGCAAGAGCAGGGTCAGTGTTTTTTATAAACAGGAAACACCTATAAAAGAACCCTTCACCTCTGAACTGTAGTGGTGTAATATTTTGAACTACTGAAATTCACTTTATCAGGTATAAAATTACCAAACCACAGGTTATGCTTGCTTGAAGGAAAATGGCTGAGTGGGTTATTTCAACTGTATTGGCCTAAAATCCTTCTTGTCAGTACTATGTAAAGTTTCTTTTCCCCTTTTTCTTTCTATATACAGACTTTAAGAGCTTAAGACTGAAAAATATTTAATAGTATTTCTTAGGAAAAGCAAAAAAGCCAGATAGTATACAAAATGTGCTCAGACTGGTAACCTGTAGACATTCTAAAAGGTATTTAAAGGTAAGTCAGTAAATATTCTGCCTTCTGCTGAGGCAATTTCGGCTTTAATGGGGAGGATTATTTTTCTGTAGACTAGTCTAAACACAGAAGTTTGGATTTTTCACAGATACAACTTGTAATGCCACTTAAACATTCTAAATATTAGTTCTTCCACTGTACCTCTGGTATCAAAGTTTTGCTTCTCAGATACTTTTCTAAACCTGACCTGTCCCTTTTTGTAGGGTGGAATATGAGTCATTATTCAACTACTGTGCTGAGTAAGGCCATCTCCTTGGTTACATAAACTTGGCAGAAAATATTTTAATTCTGTTTTTTTGCCATTTTTACTAACCTTTGAGGTGTTAATTTTTGGAAACATGTTTAGTCTTGAAAATATATGTTCTAGACATACACTCTAAGGAAGTTTGTATTCTGGAGCTGGGGGCTCTTATTTCAGTTTTGACAGTGCATCTACTGGCTTTTCACTAGGAGGCAGAAGGAGTACTTTACTTGGTTGACCCTTACACTGTGAGGTGACTTGGACCTGTGAAAATACTTCTCCCAGCCAGTTTTCAGAGATGTGATTTTGTCCTTAACCATTTGGGTAAATCTGTGCTCCTTATAATTCTCTGCCTCTCAAGCTCATTCTCCTCACGAGAAGAGGTTTCTCAATGCGAAGCTTTGAATTTAGGGGAGCAGAATTTTTGTATCTGCATTTTACAGTATGTTTCTCAAGGATCAACCTATAATCAGGTGTTTAGATTACTCAGCTGTGTCCTCTGTCCTTTTCTTTGTACCCTTGTTTCTAAACTAGGAACATCACCAGCATGTAGTTGCAGTTCTAAATTACCATCCCTATTTATAACTCTCTGGCAGGGTCAGCCTTATGTCATTAAGAGTTCCTTCTGTGTTGTCCCTTAACTGAAAATCGTAGGAAATGTAGTGTTTCCAGTTTTAAAGCATTTTGATTTGAAAATGTAAGTTTGGAAGGAAAGCAGCTTAGAATGAATCCTGAGAGGATTTCATTGAATTGCTCTCACAGTTGTGCATCCTAAAGTTTCTTTCATTTTGGAATTTGAATTTTAGATTGGTGACAAGAATGTAATACAAACATGTGAATCCAAGTGGTTTTTTTAGTATTGCCTATGTTTCTAGCATTTATAAAAAGATAAAGTCTCAGCAATGGGCTGGTTGGTCCCAGAGTGAAGTGTGTCTAATAGAATTCCTGTTGATGTAGGGGAACAAAAGGAGAAATACTGTCAGTATTTATTTAAATAAAATCTTGCCTTGTGGGAATGTCTGTTCTGGGGAGAATTGTTCCATGCTGCTGGTGTAAGTTAATGTATTGTGTTCAGCTGAGGTCCCCTTAACTTGGCATTTAACAAAAGTTACCAGGCTGCAACAACATTGAATGAAAGACTGGGTGAATAATTAAGCTTTCTTAGATTACTGTTATTACTTTTCTAAAGCAGACAGCTAAATGGTACTTGAGCTGTGTGCAACACAGTCCTTGCTGTTTGCAGTCAAGCTAAAAGTACAGAGGGATAAAGTTCCCATAGAGCAGTTCAGATTTGTCTTTGTTGGATTTATGCATTGCAGAAGAAATAGAGGAAAACTCTAGAATATGTTAATTATTGTAGGCTTCAGAACTAGTGTTTGTATGGTGATGCTTGTGGGACACTGCAAAAAGCCCAGATGCTCTAAGATAGGGACTAATAGATGTTTTTTTAAACTTTAATGTTCTTAAATATCATGAACATCCCATTAAAGATGACCTAAAATGAAACTCATTAAGTACAGCATTGCAAACGGCCGTCACTCTTGTCATGTGGTGTGGTTATTATTTGAAAAATCAAAGTACAAAGTTATGTTTAACTGTCTAAAAGAGACGTGGCTGTTCTGAATGAAGTCACCTGATTTTGTGCATATCTGGATTTTAGTGCAGTAAAAGAGTTCAGTTGGTGATAACTAAGTTTAAAAAACTTGATATTAAAATAATTCAGTTGCTACGGAATTTTATGTGGAGGTAACTTGGACCTAAGGTGAATGCAGTTGAGCTAATGGCTTCAGCTTCAGTGGGTCTTATCAGGGTTGGCTCAGTAGAAAGGAATTGATGGATACTCCTCACTTTTGTGGTAGTACCTGGGACTCAGAGGTAGTGTATAGAGTATATCACCTGATGTACTGGGTGAATGCACTGGGGAGAGAGGAAACACTCAACAGAAAGATGTAAAACTAAATTCTGTGAGTGAGTGTGCTCTTACTTAAGTTGCTGCTTCCTAACATTGAAACAGTGTATCTTAGGCTGATTATATCAGTTTAAAATGTTCAGAAGCAGTGATACTCTCCTTTGGACTAACTTCACATTTCACTCCTCTGGAGGAGTGGGGATTCTTCTTCCTAGGCCTAGTGAAATGCCTTTAAAAAGTAAATGTAGCAGTTCATTCTCTTCCTGTAGGAATGAGGAACCTTTTTCTTTTCAAGTCTCTGCCCAGTAATGCAGGGGTGATGAATGTAAAACATCCAGAGAGAGAACAGATGTGGTGTTGGGTGTCTTGCTGCATATGGAGCTATGTTGTGCCTTCAGGGGTGCAGAGGCTGGAGGCCACTTCATCTTGTGGGTGCTGATTTTGTGGTCAATCAGAGTACACTGAAGGTCAGGCAGGGGTTGGCACAAGCAAAGCAATAGGAAAAACTTGTGCCTTTAGGAGGAAATCCAGGCTCTGCTTTTTGGTTGGCTAGGAATATGTTCTGTAAATCAGGGAACCTGTAGTGGCCAGCCCAACTTGTCAGCTGCAGAAACACGACTGTGTTCATGCCTTATTCCTTTTTGGTTAGTTGGCAGCTGGTACTGCCAGTGCTTCTGTTGTTTGGCTACAGGCAGGGCTGGGGCTGCAGGAAGGGAGGACTTGGGTTCAAGGAAAGCAGGCAGCAGCATCCTGGAATCCAGATGAAGTCCAGCTGCTGGCAGTGGCTGCAGCATATTTCCTGCAGTCTCCAAGCTGGGGCAGTATTGCATTTTACCTGGCTTTGTTCTGCTGTGGTCATCACAGGTGGCTTATAGGCTGAACACTGGCACTTGGTCATCTAAAGTGGTTGGGATATTTGTGATTATCATAGAGGATTTTGGTTCAAATCTCTGGTTTCTATTCAACAGCAAATTGAGACCTAAAATTTATGGTTACTACAGTAGATACAGAGTGACTTGCGGTGCAATTGAAGAATCTTCCCACTCAGTTCTACATTGAGCAGCAGCTCTTAAATATTTTTAAACCTTTTTAATGTGAGAGCCATACACACAAAGAAAATGTAAGTAAGGGTGTATGAGAGCCTTGTTATGCAGGGTAGAGTGCCAGTTTTTCCTAAATTTAGCTAATAGTTACAGAGGCTCTTAGTGAAACTTAGATTGAAGTAACTCAGTTTTGCTACAACAGGAAATGCAAGCTGGAGAATGTTAGCTCATGGCATGAAGACTTCTTAATGAATTAATAAACATTACAATGTCTGTTTTGTATAAAACTGCAAAAGTTCATTTGAGTAAGTCTTAACCCTTCTGGTATTTATCTCACCTCTTTTAGTCCTTGCTGATTTTGGTTCTTATCTTGCAGTTCTTTTGATATTTGCCCACTCAGAAATGTGCTCTTTAACATCCATTTAGAACCATTGAACTTTTTTTATTTTTGGAAATTATGAATTTTTATAAATTTCAGGACAAAGAGAAGCTCTGCTTGTAACATAGGTGGTGACTTAGAAGGATTTAATAGACCATGTATAATAGTATCTTTGCTAGATTAACCTGTGGAATATACTGTCCCCTCAGGCAAAGTCTTTGCTGGTCATCAGGTATCTTGCTACCCACTGATGTTGCTTAGTACAGTGTTTTGATGCATAGCAAAAGTGATGAGTGCCCTTTCCTTTCAAAAAATAAAGATCAGAATAGCAGCCCATGAAAAACCCCACTGGACTTGTCATGCAGAAGAGCTGTCAACTGGCATAGAACCAGCACAGAACTGCCTCTGACAGTCTCTATCAAACAAAAGTCCAGCTGCACAGAGATGTCTGCAGCTTTTTCCCTGACAAATGTCTGAGCTTGCTGTTGTATTGCCTTCCTTACAGTGCTAGTTCTAGCTCTGCTTCCATCCACATTCCTCCCAGCTGGAGCTTGCTTTTTTTCTTTGCTGCAAATGCTCCTGACTTCTGTGTATCTTACTGGAGACTTGTCCTGCTGTGGTCTAGCTATGTCTGGTAGGCAGAGGTTGGCTCTTAGCCCTTCTTGAAATGAAGTTGGGCTTTTTTTTTTATGTTTCTATTTCTGTTTTGTAATGTAAGGAATGTGCAAATACTTGAGGAAAACCAGCCAACTTCTATTTTAACCTGAGTCAGGCAAATACTACCATTACTTGTTTGTACTCTCCCACACAACCTGTAACCTGTTTCTTTTAGATGTGAGAGAACACTAAAGTAGGTTGAAAGTTGCCTTAGGAGAAATGCCTTTAAAATTAGGTTTTATCTGCTTCTTTCTGGGCTCCAGGACAGTGTAGTTCCAGCTTGTAAGTCTGGGTCTCTTGAGCTGGTGTTTGTCACCCCAGGTAGTGACTATGTGCTGTATAGACTTTTTCCAAGTGTGCAAGAGCAGCAGCATCACAGTGGCAGAGATTGTTCTGAAATGCTGTGTTTTGTGTGGCCTCCGTGTTGCAGCCTTCAGCAAAAATAATGTTGATTCAGGATCCGAAAGAGGGTGTTTGGCTCAACTGATCCTGTTACACAGAGTGCTTCTTACAAGCAGATTTTGGGAACTGGGCGAGTAACTGGGGAAACATTTGGTTGTTGGATTTTCTTCCTGGATCTGACAGTGCTGAATCTTACTGTGAAACCTAATGTTTATTACTATGGTTTTTTATGCTATTTTCAAGCATTTGGTGAGTTCTTTCCTTAAATTATACGGAAGGTCTAGAAGGAGGGAGTTCCAGTTACTGCAGAGAGACCAGTACACTTCAGATGTGGAAGCTGCAGGAAAATGGCCAAATGTACATGGGCTTTAGATTATTGTAGGACTTAAAAGGGAAGAGACAGACTTCTTTTTCTCTGCTGTTCTTACTAACTTTTTTAATCTCAGCTTCAGTGTCAGAGAATGCAGAGCCTACAACTGAAGAACAGGACAAGTCACTTGACAAACCAAAACAGAAAAAGAACCGTTGTTTCATGTGCAGGAAGAAGGTTGGACTTACTGGTAAGAAATACTGATTTCAGTTTCCCTAAGCTTGTTTAGGCTTTGGACCTTTGAAATGTTATCTTAAAGGGAAAATGGGGCATGGTCATTTGATGTTGATTTCAAATAACAGTCAAAGGTACTTTCAGATGACTCTTACTAGATTAGTCATTCATGTATCATTTTGTTTTTCAGCCTCCTGTCTTAAAGTGAAGTTCATAATTCCAAATACTTCCTTTTGGAAGTCTGCTTAGTTGAGGAATTGGTTGATAGTTTGCTGCCATTCACTAGCCAGCTTTGCAGTGGTGCTGTGAAAGGGCCTGAGTTCTGCAGGGTGAAGATTAATAAACATTAGCAAAAGAGCAGGAGTTCTCTAGGAATGTTCTGTGCTAGAGTGTCATGCAAAAAGAAGGAATGGTCAAGTCACATCTTGCTGTAATCACTTAAAAATGTATTATTTGTGATTCTTATGCTTTCTGCAGCAGAGGCTCTTTGGCTGATTGATTGGCACTGGTGACTGAGATTTATTGCTAGTGAGTGAACACATTCAGGATTTAAAACAAACCAGTGTAATTAAGAATGTTGAAATGTCTGAGCTGCTCTTTGTGTCCGCAGGGTTCGAGTGTCGGTGTGGGAACGTTTACTGTGGAATGCACCGTTACTCAGATGTACACAGTTGCTCTTACAATTACAAAGCTGATGCTGCTGAGAAAATCAGAAAAGAGAATCCTGTAGTCGTTGGGGAAAAGATCCAGAAGATCTGAACTGCTGCTTCTGCTGGGATACAAAAATCTTCTGACCATCTGCAGATTAAATTGACTTGAGCTTTTTTCCTTAGTCATCAGGAACGTAGAGCAGTTGTATCTTGCCTAGACCTTTTAATCATGCATGTCATCAGATGAATAGATTTTTTTTGTTTTTGTTTTTTTTTTTGTTTTGAAAATGACTCTGAACATTATTTTCATTGCAGTTTTCTGTGGCTGAAGACTTAAGTAAACTTTACAAGTATTATCCTTTAAGATCATTTTAATTTTAGTTGAGTGCAGAGGGCTTTTATAACAAACGTGGAGAAAATATTGGAGGGCTGTGCTTTTCCAGGATAAAACATGCATGCGTTAACTTTGCAGTTTATTTTCTTGTTGTATATAGCTTTTCTCTGCAGCACAATTTCCTTTTTTTTTTTTTTTTTGATAATGCCTTGTATGGCACAACTAGTTATCAGTAACTGAATGTATTTTAATCATTATGGCTGCTTCTGGTTTTTTTCCCATTAACGAGAGGTTATACATGTTCGCATATTAGCTTGTTTGCACCCTCTACCTATTTATGTATGAATCATTTGTAATGAGAGTGTGTGCTGAGATTGTGTGGGTTTTTTTGTTATTTTCTTTTTTTTTTTTTTAATTGGGGTTTGTTTTTGTGTGTGTGGGGGGAAGGCTGTATGCACTTCATTGACTGCAGTTTTCATTGGGATTACATCCATCAGTTTGTCTGTACACAAATATGAAGAATGATCTGAAGTACCTGTGCTGTATTTATGTTTATCCACGTCTTAACTTTGATTAAATAAAATCTAAAAAAATCCAAGCCCCTGTGGCTGTCACTGGCATATGTAAGTTGGATTTCTCTTGCTTTCTTTTAATGGGGACCTTCCGTTGGTGGGTCCTTTACTTAAAGTGTATTTATTCACAGTGACCATGTGTATCCCAATGCCAGCTAAATTCTGATGTTTTTTTTTTTAATCTTTTCACCTGTAACTGCCAGAGACACTGCAGTTTCCAGACCTTGATTCTGCCCAGGGAGCTCTCCATGCTTCCTGTGCAGTACATCTCTTGTGTGCAGGAGTTTGGGGCATTTGTGGCATTGTGACAATGTACTTCAGTTGGGCCAGACCTAAAGGTAAAACAGATGTGGCTATGGGTAGGAGCCATGTGTGTGATTCTAGGAAATGGCTCTGTGGGTTTGGGATCTACGATCTGACAGGCAGCAGTGTTGGAGGAATTGTTCTTTTCTTGTCTTATGAGGGTACTCAGTAAGTTTCTTTCCTCAAGGTTGCCTGTCCTGAGATCAAAGTCTGTGCCTCAACCCTGATCATCTCCTTAACTTAAAGGTGCTTTATGTAGTGCCGTGGAAACTTCAGCCAGTGCTGCTTGTCACCAGATCTAACAGCACACTAATAAAGTAGCACCAGCTCCTCTCCAGATGGTCCTGATCTGCAGTTGAAATCTCACTGGGTGACTTGCTGCTGCTTTGGAGCATTTGTAAAACAAATGTGATTGTGCAGCTTTATTTAAAACATTAAATTTTTAATCAAAGCGGGCTCCATCCTTTAAAATTTGGGATGCTCTTTAAGAGCTATGGCTGGCAATTAGTAGATAAAGTGCTACATTTAGGATATAAACTGTGCAGCAGAAGGAGCTTTCTCTGGTAGTTACAGAAAGTAATCTGCAAGACCCAATAATAAATGAAGTAGCTTGTGCTTGCAAAAATGGCCTAACCACAATCTGCGAAGCACACGGGGTTTATAGTAAAGGAAGGAAGGAATAAATAACTCTTGCTGGCAAGTTTCAGTAATGGTCTGCCTTATCAAAGGTCAGAGATCCTGTATTTCCTCAGAGCATTTGCTAAACTTCCTCTTGCACAGCACAGAGCATGGAAGAGCATCAGCATCACCTTTGGTGGGTGTTTCCATTTGCTTTCCTCTTTGCTGCTACTTCCACATTCTTTAATTCTTGCTTTGCTTCTTCCCTGTTTCTGGACTCTTTTCCTAAGCATGTCCTTTTCTCTCTGCTATGTGCCCTCCTGACTAATGTGCCTCTCACCTGACAGTGATGCTTCTGGGCCAGGCAGAGAGGAGACACCATAGATTTCTTAAGGGGGTTGGGAAAAACGGGTTCTGTTTGTGTTTTCTGGTGTGTGAAAGAAGAGGTACAAGAAAAGTATTCACATACTCCCTTTACCACCACCAGTTATGAAGCAGCTGCTCCTCTGGCTCTTGATTACAGGGTGGGATCCTCGCCTGGCAGTGCCCACAGTGAGGCAGAACCACATTGGGGAGTTCTGCTTCCACACCTGTCCTCCAAGCAGTCTAATAAACCTCCTTTGGCCTGGCTTGTGTGGGGGCTCAGAGTTGACATTGAAGGAGTTTATGGTCCTTTTGTCTAAGCTTACATTTAGAGGGGAAATCCACCTTTCCGTGACACCTGAGAATTGCGTATCGTGTTTGTTTGCTTTGGCAGTGGCTCTGCATTATCCTGGTGGTTGATCTGCACTTCAATCTGTGTTTTGTGTCATCAGCTTGAGGTTAGCAGATTAACATTTTAATTAACACCAGCACATTCACAGCACTGCATAACGCTTGAGTAAATCTGTCTCCTCACGTTGGACACTGTATTGGAACATGCTTTCAACGTGGTTTTGTTTTAATTTTGGAATAAGCAGGTTCTATAACCCACATCCTATAATCTATCTGCAAAACATCTTCACTGTGTTTAAAGCATTTCCAGCAGTCGGGAAATTTTACAGGAAATCCTCCACAAGTTTGTGCTAGGCATTGTGTTGTTTAAATAAGACTCCTTTTTAAACAGCACCTTGTGAGCTTGTGTCTCAGCGAGTGAGCAACTTCCACAGCTGATGCTGTTGTGTCATCTTGCACTGAATCTCTGGCTGTACAATTTCCTGCATTTCTTCTAATGACTCCTCTGCCAAAAAAAACCACAAAGGTTGAGCAGCAAACCAGTTCTTTGGCTTGGCAATCACAAGCATCTTCCCGTTTTTATTGGAGAGATGTGGTCTTTGCTATTTAGTTCTAATTTCAAGGATGTTTCCTCATTGGTTTCTACTTCTGAAAATGAGTGAATTTTCTCCTGCAGGTAGGTGAAAGCTGGGACTGGGAGCAGAAGCACTGCCCTCCCTGCTCTTTATGGTTGGCTGTACCTGTGTCTCTGGTTTTAAGATGGTGGAACTATCTGGACAAAATGGAAGGACTTGGTGAGGTGCAGCAGCATTGCAAAACTAAAAACCATGCAAAGTGCAGTTTCAGGTGTGAATTGTGCAACTTCCCAAGGGCTGCTGAGCTCGTGGTGGGAGAATCAGTGTGGATATAATAATTTCACCAGAGTCCTGGCATGTAAGTGACTCCTCCGAAGGTAAACGAGAGCAGTTACCTCTGTTTTAGAGCTGTTGGGTCCTTCACCCACAGCGAGGTACTCCTGTTACAGGAAGGCCTTGGTTTCGTGTGAGGCTTTGTAAGATCATGGAAGTGTCAAGGTTGGAAAAGACCTTCAAGAACATCAAGCCTAAACTGCTAACCCAGCGCTGCCAAGTCCACCCCTAAATGAAGTGTCACATCTTCTAAATACCTCCAGGAAAGGTAACTGTGAACAGGAGGACCCCCTTTCACCAGGGTCACTCCCTGGTTGGCAACAGTTACCAGCTGCTGACTCAGGGCAAACCTCTGGCACTGATTAACCACTGCCAGGGTCCAGGCAGAGGCGTGGGAAGGTGACAAAGCAGTGATTGGTTTGTGTCTGAGGACAGAGGGTGGGATTTGATGCTTCTCTGCTCTGGGTTGCACCACCTGGAGGGGATCTTGTTCCTCGGAAGGCGTGTGGCACCTGGGAGGTGGGAGCTGTGTGCAAGCAGGGACTGCTCGGGGTTCAGCATGTCTTTCATCCAGGTGGACAAGGACTCAGATTTTCCTCTCCAAAATCTCCCCTATGGGGTTTTCTCCACGAAGGAGGAGGTGAGTAGCAGCAGACTTTGTTCTCGAGGTGGTGTAATTGTTCAGGGCTCTGAGGGAACAGAATTTGCCAGCAATGTGGGATAAAGGAAGACTTCCCAGCCTGAGACACACAGGCTTCCTGACTTGATGGCAAAACTGTCGCTGCTGCACTGTTTCCTTAGGGTGGTTATTTTGATGTCAGCCTCTTTGAAACTGAACAAGGGAAATCAGAAGCATTACTACTGATGAGAAGTACTTTGGTTAATGAGTACAGTAGTTCTTGCGTGGTTTTGACCATTTTTGTGACATTATTAAATCTGTGTTTGACCCTTTCACTCCCTACGTAGAGGCACAGCACATTTTACACTCAACTTTTTTAACTCAGTCCTTCATTTTCCTTGTGGCTATAATCACACTGTGACCCTCAAGAAGCCCCATTAACCACTACTCTTGGGGAGTTTGTTGGTGGCTAAAAGCATTAAACCAGGACACCAATTGTGCGTTTTATTTGGCGTATGTTTATGCAATGCCGCATTAAACGCGTGCAAATGTGTCTTGTATAAAGCTGGGCCCAAAGCCTGCAGGTTGAGCCAGCTCCAGGCCTTCTCTGTTTTATGATCACGTAAGAAAATGTGGCTCAACCTTTCTGCCAAGGAGGTAGCTCCCAATTCCCAATTTTCATGAGAAGTGAGCCCAGCTAGGCTGAACCTCATGCTTCTGAGTGCGTGATGGGATGGAGCTCCAGAGATGTGTCCTCCTGGAGAAAGGGAACCAAGCAGAGTTGCTTCTCAGAAGGAAAAAGTGGAGAATTTATTTGTGGTTGCTTATGGAAACTTCATTATTATCTCCTGGTTTCTACTGCTTAGCCATGTAGGTTTTAAAGAAAAATCTAAACCACAAGATTGCGTTTTCTGATGTGGTATTTTCCAAAGATAAAACTGAGATGGTGTGTTTAATCTATTCCTAGATGTGCATGCTGTTATCTGGCACGTTTGGATTATTTTTCTGCCTTCCTCAGTAACTGTACTCTGAAAAAAAATCTTCACTCAAACCCTACGAAATGACAGGCAAGACTTACAGAAATTATTTAGGAGAATAATGTTCTGATAGTAGCTGAATATTTTAATGATTTCAGGCTAAAACAATTGGTGTCATTCCTGACTATCCCAGTTACAGATTAACCTGACGTGACCTTTAGGTTTTTTCTGCAGGAATGTTTGCTGAATAAATACTTACTACCACTTCTGGCATCTTGTTTGGAAATTAAAGGTTAAAAAATAAGTTTCATGGCATGAATCTTTGAAAATGGTTATTTTGGTGAGCTGCTGTTCAGAGTGGCTGTAATAGTTTGTCTCTATTTGCCCGAAGACACAAATAATGGAGGCTGTGGTGTGTTCTTGCCCCGCGCAGCTGCCGAGGCTCCATCGGTGCTGCTGCCACGCCATCGCCGCCGGCTCCGTGTGCACCCAGGGCATGAACAGGAGCTTTGTGTCCTGGGCTGCATCTGCCAGGGGCTGCAGCCACATCCCCTGTGTGTGTGGGGTGCTGTTCCTGCAGCCAGGATCCAGCCGGGATCCAGGCTGGGCTTGGCATGTGGGTCCTGAGCTCCTGGCGTGGTGTGAGCACGGGTGATGTAGGGTGATGTAGGGCAGTCTCGTTCAACGTGGCACAGAAATCATGTGCCTGAGCATGATGTGCTGCCTTCCTGATATCACCAGAGAAGTGCAAAGCACCCTCATTCCTCTGGGGTGCAGAAATGCCTGTTTCTGCAATGGCATGCCCACAGGAATGGGATCCATCCTGCCCATAGCCAGTCTGTGCTTCTGTTCCCCACTTCCAGGAGGAGCTGGAGCGTCTTCCTACTTCCTACTTCACAGCATATTCCAGATGTATGAGCTTATTCTGCAGTGTTTGTCATTAAGGAGGGGTGGGCAAATACTTCTGGGGGAAAGAGGGCAGCGAAAGAAACCTCTTCTTGTTGTGCTGTCCTTTCCCCAAAAGATGGGGATGAGGCTCTTTTCTACCCCTCAGGGTCTGCAGGGAGTCTGCAGTGATTCTCTGCCCATGGGTCTGAGCATTTTTCAGCAGCCAGACTCAGACTGGCTCTTGATGGTCCATTGCTGTGGTACCAGACCTTTGTCCTGGATGGGTTAAACTCTCTGCAGTTACTCTCTTCCCCCTATGCCCTCATTGGAGTGTTTTTGTGCACATGCATAAACTCTTCTTCTTTTCCCCTCTCATCTCACTACTTTGCAGCCTCGGCACAGGCTCGGGGTAGCAATTGGAGACCAGATTTTGGATCTCAGTGTCATTAAACATCTTTTCAATGGACCGGCTCTTGCCAAACACCAGCACGTCTTTGACCAGGTATTTATCAGTCTGTTCTAATTTCCCCATGCGTTTAAAAAATATTCCATAAGGGACTTTAGCAACATGTGGTGAGATAATGAACATGAACTGGAAGTATGTTGTCAGGCATGTTCTGGTAGAGCAAAAACCATCACAGATGTGATAGCAAGGAGAGCAGGGGAATTGGGAGTCCAAAGGTCGTTTTCCAGGAAAGTGTCATCAGCCTTTGGCAATGTAGGGGTCTGACACAAAGCCTAAGTGTTAATTTACTCCTGCTTGTGCCTTCAACACTCCTTGGATGGAATATTAATGACAGTGAGGTTGTGTTAAGGATAAAGGTGAATACAAATGACCTCTGGCTACAGCTGGTTGAGATATCAAAGCCACCAGGGCCTGCAGGTGTGTTAGGATGGGGCGATGCAAACATGCAGCAGGTGCTGCTGCAGAGGACTTGTGGGTGTGTGGATGGGGATGCAGGCAGCTGCATAACCCGGACCACGGGCATCCAATACCAGGATGAAAGTGTGGGACATGTTCCTGCATGTGGAGGATAAGCAAAATGTGGTTTTTTCTTTCCTCTCACCCCCCTTGTCACCATCAGCCCACCCTGAACGCCTTCATGGGGCTGGGCCGGCCAGCGTGGACCGAGGCCAGGGCTTTCCTGCAGAGGCTGCTGTCAGCTGGAGAGCCCATGCTGAGGGACAATACGGAGCTGCGGAGAAGGTGAGGGAGCAGAGAGTAGCTGCAGGCACAGCGAGATGTCACCTGTGCCCCGTGTCACCTGAGTGGCAGAGTGCCAAAGCCAGCAGTCTGACGTGGCCACCCGCCTCCTACATGGGAATAAACTGGGGTTTGTGCACACAGTGTGCTTCCTTCTCTTAATTACGTAAAGATTAATCTCTGGTTGATCCTGTGACTGCCTGCGGATATCCTCAGGGTGTCACCCTCCACCTGGAAACAGCGAGCTCTGCCCTGGGGTGTGTTCAGACCTGCTGCCTCTGTGGAGGCTGAGTGGGGCTGCCCAGACTGGGCTGGTCCTCTGACCACAGCCCCTTCACCATGGCCTTCCATGGAGACATGGCTTCGAGGGTCCCCACCTCTCCCTCCTCCTTCCCCCTGTGCCTCCCTCCCTGCCCATCACACCTGGAGCAGGCATGGGGACACCCCCCCGGTTTGTCATCAGCAACCACTCCGCTTTGCTAAAACTGAATATGTGGTCATGAATTGGCTTCAGATTTGGGGCAGGGCAGTGGTGTAGGGGCAGGAGGGGAGGACTGTGCTCTGCTCTGTGCTGTGCTGATAGAATATGTGTGTGTCCATTAATCCCACACCTCTTGTTTGTCCAGAGGGATGCTTTAAACACTGCAAGTGCCTGCCCTGGCAGTGAGCAGGAGTTGTTCCTCCCTCTGCTGCCAAGGGGATTGGGAAGATTTAGGTGCTCATGTGCTGTTTGCCACATGGATCTTCCCTGAACAAGGCCAGCAGTTCAGATCAGACACCCCAAGAGCCATGTGCCATGAACTCATCCTTCCTATGCAGCAGAGGCAGTGGTGGTGTCCTGGGCATGGGCTCTGGGGGTTTCTCTGTGCCCCTGGAATCCAGCTGGCCCCAGGGATGCTCCCTCCCTACTCGCACCCTGACAGCTGCTCCTCATGGTGTGACCATCCCAGTAACAGCAGCCTGTGCAGTCACCAGCTTTTCCACCAGGTCTTTTTTCTGCAAGGCTTTGCAAACTAAATTAAGGAAGGAGCTGGGAGAGCGAGTCAGCCTCTTCCACGCTTCTTGCAGGTGGGAGCTGCAAGTTTTCCGAGATCTGAAGGCATCATTTTTCGTTTCAGAGCATTTGTACCTCAAGCTTCTGCGACGATGCACCTGCCCGCCCACATCGGTGAGTCCCCCGCAGCCAGGAGCTCCTCGGCGCTGCCCTTTGCTCCCACACGGAGCAGCTGCTTTATTTCCAGCTTGCTCAGACAGACAGATCATAGCTGTGACAGGCAATGGGCTTTGCAGCAGCCAGAAGTAGATTATTGTAGATAATGAAAGGTAGGTGCTGTCTGGGGCACAAGAATAAAAGCCTGGGGAAGCTCAATAGCAGGCAGAGCACTCCTGGATGCAATATCCACTAAATCAGGGGTGTCTGGTGGTACATAACTCCTGTCAGCAGATTGGCATCACCAAAGGCCTTTGTGACTAGAGCCAGGCAAGAAATACTTGTTCAGTTTCCAACAATTTCCCCTTTTTGCCATCAGAAAACAATTCAGGGGTTGCAAAGTTTCCAAGGCAGATACTCCAGCACAGCCTCATAAACAAGCATGAGTTTCCACTCCCAGACCATTATTCTGCGTCCTAGATCTTGCCTCCACTCCCACGAGGCCATTGATTGCTTTGGGATTAATATATTCATATAGATATATAAGCATTTTCTGTTTCTAACAGGACTTTGGACCCAAACCAGCTTGATCAAAATCAGTTAAGGGCGTGACCTTCAGAGGGGCAGGGATGTGAACTTGCCCCTTTTCCATCCAAGCTCTGTTCTGAGTTGGCTTTTGCCTTCCATGGGGCGCAGCCCTGGTTTGGGACAAAGTCTAGCCTGTCCCAGTGGAACCATGAGGATTTCCCAGAGGTGTGATAACGTTCCTGAAAATAGTTTTGGGAATGGTTGAATATGTCAGGAAATTGCTGGCTCCTGGCTCCCGTGAGCACTGGGAACAGAGCTCTGGTGCGATGGGGCTGTAAGACACAGACACGAGGCATTCACCATTCCACAGCAGCTCTGTCCTGCGTGGGGTTCCTGCTTCTCCCGAGTGGCTGGATCCTCCTCTGGGAGGCTGGAACTCCAGGGGATGATAAATCACTGCCGGATAACTTACTGAGCTCGCCAACAAATACAACGCAAACGCACCCTCCCAAATTGTGTTTTTCCCACGGATCCGGAGGGTGGGAGCTGTTTGCAGGGATGGCAGCAGAGGGCAGCAGATGTCCTGGGTATCGGCCGAGTCCCAGCGCCGGGTACCACCGGCAAGGGGAAAAGCAGCGGGAATTTCCTTGTCTCTGGAAAGGGGAGCTTTATGTCCTGCGTCTTCCCTCCTCTTCTCTACCGAAGACTTAAAAAAAAAAAAAAAAAGCCATTTTGCCTACATAATTTATAGGTGAACTGTTAATCACCCCTTTATGCTGTTAACGACCTCCCCCGGGCGCTCTCGCTGTCTCCTTTGCTACTCTTCTCATTACCAGCAGCGTTTGGTGTGCTTTAGCCCCCGCAGATGAGGGACGTTCCTGCCGCTGATCCCTGTTTAATGGCTTTTTTTCCTCACGCAGGAGATTACACTGACTTCTATTCTTCACGCCAGCACGCCACAAACGTTGGGATCATGTTCAGGGGGAAGGAGAACGCTCTGATGCCGAACTGGTGGGTGGCTTGGACTGTTCTCTAGTGCAGCCTTATTTTGCAGGCTTCTCTGTAGGTATATGTGATACTTTAAAGGTTTGAGTAGTTTTTCGGGGTCGCACTGGTTTCAGTTCATAGCAGATGAGAATTTGTGTTGCCCAGGGTTCAATACCAGAACCAAACCCCACATGTGCCCAGCTGCAGCTGAATCTGCACTGCCCTTCATTGCAGTGGCACAGCAGTTACTGTGCAGCCCCCCAGTCCAAAGAGAAATATACCTAAAAAATTAGGTTTTGCTGGGTGACAAGAAAGCTGAGTTTAAAATCCAAGGAATTAACTGGGGCAGTGGCATGGAAGTGCGTTAAGACTGTGGCATGGAAGTGCGTTAAGACTGCAGCATGGATTGGATTATACCTCACTTCCATCCTCACAGCAGAGTAAGGTGCTGAGGTCTGTGCCTGTCTATATAGAGCTCCCTCTCCTCTCACCTCATCCCCTCCTGGTGCTTCCACCCCCAAAATCTGCTCTGGCACACGGCTAACGCCAGCACTGTGTGCTCTTTCTCAAGGCTGCACTTACCTGTGGGTTATCACGGGCGAGCATCGTCTGTCGTGGTGTCTGGGACGCCCATCCGGAGACCTGTGGGACAAACGAAACCTGACAATGGTGAGTCAGTGGGAGGCTTTTAATGCGGATTATTACTTGATTTGATTTCTAATTTCACTCCGTGTCATAAATTAGTGAAGTGGAAGGGTCTGGGATGCCTTGCCTGATGCCCAGCCTGGAGTCAGGGCAAGAGAAAGGCCTGGTTTAAGCCCATTTTCTGTTCCATGCCAAGCAGCACCAGCTGCTATTACTTCTGGCCATTACTTCTATTTCCCTACCTGCATCCCTGATGTAAAATATTCTTTCTTCTACCCCCAGATAAACCTCCAGTGTTTGGTGCTTGTAAACGTCTGGATATCGAGTTAGAAATGGTGAGAGTTTTTTCTCCTTATGACTTGTAAAACATTAAAATAGAAACGGGGAAGAAAGGGTGGGTTTAGCTTCTTCTAAACTGAACATCCCATGAGGTCCATTCCTGTGTTCATCTCTGAGCTGACAGTGCTGCAAGGAGTAAAGATTTCTGTGGAGCAAACCTTCCCTTTGGAGGAGGAGCAGGGTGCCTTAGCTCACTGGGAGGTTTGCTCTCACTGCTCTCAGGCTGGAAAGAGCTCACCTGACCAAAGCTGAGCCCACCTGGCCAAAGCTGAGCCCCTGTGGTGCAGTTAGGCAGCAGAATTCTTTCTGTCAGCCACCACAGCCTGTTTCCTGGCCAGCAGTTACCTCTGTACTGCAGCCAGGATCTCTCAGTGGACACTGGGGTTTGGAAGCACAGGCTGTCTGTACCTTGAGCCAGAGCAGAAGAAGCCCTGAGCTCTTGGGAGGGGGATTCAAACTCCTCATTCTCCGGCCTGAAAAGGGGGAGGAAAGCTGAAACCTGTGCTGTGGGTGTTGTAAATAAACATGCTGGGAAGGCACATCAACTTGTGGCTTAGTGTGGTCCAGACGAGAGAGTTTCATAGAATCGTTCATTAAGATTTATATAATTTTAATGGCTTATATCATTTTTGTATTATTTATTCCCAATCTTTCCCCTTTAAAAAAAAAAAAAAAAAGTGGAAGAAGTGTATTATTGATGAAAATGGTTATAAAAATGTAGCAATAGTCTTTAATGCTGTGTGCTTTGCCAGTCAGTGCTATAAGGAGGGATGCAGTCCCATAAAGTGGGGTTCCTGTGGTGCTGCCATAGCTCTGTTTTCCACCCTGAGCTCTATGGCTGCCTGCTGTGAGAGAAAAAGGAAAGACTTCCATATTGTAGACAGAAAGAGACAACTGAGATTCCCTGTGGAATCCTCTGTGTGTGCAGATTCCCAAGGGAGCGAGTGCAGGCACCCAGTTCATGGCTTGCTTTACTTAGTTGGGCACGTTTCTCCACCTGCCTGTTCTTCCCCACTTTCTCACATGTTCAGTATCCCCTTGGGTGACTTTAAACTCCTTCCTGTTCACTGCCTGCAGCAATCAGTCCCTTCAGTGGGCAAACCTGTTCTGCATCCGGACTGTGATTAGGAGGGACCATTTTGCCTCCTGCATTTTGACAACATCGTGCCCTTGTTTAATGTCTGTCTCTTAGCAACACAGAGCTCTCAAGTAATTCAAGCCTGCCAGCTTCATGGAGGGGAAGAAAAGGGGAGTAGGCCATGGGTTTTGTCCAAATGTTTATGGGAAATGGTGCAAAACACATCCTGTCCAGCCTCTGTTGCTGCTGTCTGTAACTCACCGTGCAGTAAAGATTTTTAGCTTCAAAAACATTATCAAATATGGTGCTTTTTTTATTTCAGGCATTCTTTGTAGGACCTGGAAACAAGTATGGAGAGCCTATTCCCATCAGCAGAGCCCAGGAGCACATCTTTGGGATGGTCCTGATGAACGACTGGAGTGGTAACTGGTGCTGTGGGATCTGCCTGGAGAGGGAGTTACAGCATCCTGGGAAAGCCTAGAGAGGGATAAATTACATATTTTAATGGTAGAACGCTGATCACTGAAACCACTGGGTGCGATTGAAAGGGATTAAAACCAAGTGTTGCCTGTATTTTTCAGTGCCTGCATCAATCCATCTTTGATCAATTAGTAGAACCAGAAATTGCTGCCTAATGAAGATTTATTTACTTATGAAAGAGCTAATATCAGTCTAGTTTCTTCTGGGCTGGAGTCCTAAGAATGGTGATACCAAGGGTGGTGATTGATCTCAGCGTCAGGAAAATGAAAAGGATTTTGCAATCACGAATCTCTCAGTCTCTGTGAAGATTTAACTTGTTCAAATTTGCCCTATGACTAGCAAAGACCATTAGCTGGGTATAAAAGCATTAATTAAACTGGTGGTAAAAATACTGGTTTTATGGGGATGGCCTCATTTGTTTTACTTATTGCTGGTTTATCTTCCTAATCTATCTGATCTAAGAAAAATGGGTTGAAGCTTAGAAATGGATGGATCTAAATTAGGATTTGGGCACAAGAGCTAGAAAAGGGTGGGGGTAACATTTTCAATTCATGTTACTGTTTCACAGGTCTGATGGATGTGCAAATCCTAGGATATGTTTAACTGCCTCACTTTGAATGCTCTCTTCCCAGCCCGTGACATCCAGAAGTGGGAATATGTTCCTCTGGGTCCTTTCCTGAGCAAGAGCCTTGGCACAACCATCTCTCCATGGGTTGTCACCATGGAAGCTCTCATGCCATTTGTGTTGCCAAACCCTGTCCAGGTTAGCAAGGGAAACGGTTGAAATAAAGGAAAAAAAAAAGTGCTGGAAAAATGTCAGCAGAGCTGGAAGATCCCATCAGTAGGAATGACTGAGTTGTATCCATGCCAAGGATTGTCTCCATGGAATTTGCAGTCGTGATTCTGCTTCTGAGCAGATGAAGGCACCCAGAGCTCTTTGTGTTCAAGTGCTCATTGATGTCACTGGCCCTGGCACATGGTGTGCTGTCATCCTGCTTGAGCAGGGCAGAAAAATCATCTCTAAAACACCTGGAAAATAAACTAATCAGAGCTTCTTCTGGAAGCTCTTAGCAGCCACCAAGTGGTGGAGAGAAAGTGGAGTCAATCCAGAACATTCTGTTCAAGCATTTCCAGTTGTCTATGCCATGAAGGTGGTTAAAACATGAAGGGATAACAGAGTCTTGCTGAAACTTCACCATCTTCTCTGTGCAGGCACTCTATTTGTGTTGGATTAACATCCACGCTGAAATGATGGACATGGCTTTTGCAAAACCTTGAGCAGAAAAAGGAATTGGATTATATGGATATCATGTCTGTTCAGAAAGAACTTTAAAAGTTTGTGCATGAGACCAAACACAGCGATAATCTGAGCAGAAAGAATGATAAAGTGAATGGGTTGTGCAGCACAGGCTGGGTACACAAATACTCTCTGGAATGGTTTGTGGATTTTTTCCTTTCTCTTTGTTCAGACTATGATGTGTTTTATATGCTTTTAGGATCCTAAGCCACTGCCCTACCTTCAGGATAAAGAACCCTACACTTTTGACATCAAGCTCTTTGTTGCTATTAAAGGTATGGCAAAGCTGAGTGGGTTGCAAAGCTGTAATTGCCAATTAAATATTGTGGCACCACCGTGGCTTTCAGGCACTTTGCTCTGGGCTCTGCACTCCTTCTTTCCCCTCTTTGCCCAGATTGCCTCTTGCCAGAGAAAGAGGCAGAGCTCCTCCTGCTCCCTGCTGGCTGTGCAGCAATTTGGCAAGCAGGGAATGCCTCCCAGGCAATCAGCTCCCCCTGAGCAGGGTCCCTGAGGGGTGTCCCTGCTCAGGCAGGGGTCATCGGGGCATGGGATGAGCAGATGTCTGTGGGATCCAGATGTTAACCCAGCTCAGCCCCCACCTTATGGCCCTGCTGACCACCAGGTCTGGGTGTTTCTCCTGTAGGAGAGTAGGAGTAGGAGTAGGAGGTAGCTTGATGCTACCCCTGTGCAATCCACACACTTGTTTTCTGTGAAATCCCACTCTTTATAGCAACAGAAAATGTTATTACTGGTTTCTCGCTTGGGATTACAATGATAAAAGAAGTCTCCATCCATCTGTAAAATAAAAAGACTCCAACATCATTCATCCAACACAAACAAATTGCTTCTCTCTTTCTTATTCTTTATTTTCTGCAGGAGAAGGAATGAGCACGCCAACTACTGTATGCAGATCCAATTTCAAGGTAAGACTCCAGCATTTTTTGTTTATTTGCAATGTTGCTGATGCCATCAGTTCCAGCCCTGGGCAAATTTCAAATGATGCTTTTTGCATTAGACTCATAGAACAGAATCATAGAATCTCTGAGGTTGGAAAAGGCCTCCAAGAACACCAAGTCCAAACGTTAACCCAGCACTGCCAAGACCACAACTAAACCACGTCCCTCACATCCACACACCTTTTGAAGACTCCCAGGGATGGTGAATCCACCCTTTTCCTGGGCAGCCTGTGCCAATGCAGCTGGAGATCAGATCTGAGTGTCTGCATAGGAGACAGAGGGAAAAAGTTGGAAGATGGAGATATAGTTCCCCCCTGTGAGATGGAAACACCTGAGTGCTCGGTGAAGGGGACAGCTCTTCCTGCTGCTCAGTTTGGGGTGCTTATCTCTGTTGCTGTTTGGCAGGGAGCCATGAGGACAGAGGGCTACAGGAAGAGAGAATTGCCTCCTGCAGTACAGCTCTGCAGCCACAGCTCTAATTTAGATGCCACTCACTGCCCCATCCCCTCCGTGGGCAGCGTGGTGGCTCTGCCTCCACCCCCTGATTGAAGCCAGGAGATTTATGTGCCAGCTGCAGCAATTCTCAATCAATTTCATATTCACATTTGGCTCTTTGCATGGCAATTACCTTAATCAGTAAATCAGTAGTCAGCAAATCAGTAATAAGTAGATTTTTCTGTAAGGTTGTTAAAATACTGGGTGCAATTGTGGAGCCTGGGTCAGCAGTACTGGTTTAGAGAGGAAGAAGAGGAAAAATTACATCCAGCTGAAATAAGAAAAAATTTAAGGGAGTAAATTGCATGTTAAAATGTGGGTTTTGTGAATGCCACAGGCCAGGCCACATGGCTCCATTCTGCACAGCCTAATAGCCCACCAGAGAGGTTTGTCCTTTGCTGCTTCCATGCTTTAGCCTCCTCTTCCTCCTTCCTCCAGCACATGTACTGGACCATGAAACAGCAGCTGGCTCATCATTCCATCAATGGCTGCAACCTCAGACCTGGAGACCTCCTGGCCTCTGGCACCATCAGTGGACCTGTAAGTGTTGAAACAACAGCAGTCACTGGTCAGCAACTCAAAACCAACTGAGCAGGGCTCGGGTCTAAGCCCTGCCTGATCTGAGCACCACGAAACCATCTGCAGTTCTTTCCCAGGCATGCTGGGCTGCTGCTTTGGTAGCCCCAAAATCACACTGGGAAGTGGTTGGGTTTGGGTAGGGCTTTTATTTGGCTGTTTTTTTACATTGTTGAGTTTTCAACTCCCCTGTACTTTCCCTAAGAAATCTTTTAAAATAGATGCAAATTAACTTCTCTCTGGAAGCATCCTCACAATCCATTTACCCTCTATGAAATGCAGCTTTTTTATTCCTGAAAAGAATGTAAAAAGTGCCTGGGTATAACTTTTAGTTTCTCCAGTGAAGTTGGAGCCAGCCACAAGCTGTTACTCCCCTTGAGCTGCCATATGGGCAGTGGCTGCAATATATGGCCAGATCTCACTTTCTGAAACACCACAAACAAATCCCGTATGTGCTGTCACAAAGAACCTCAGGTAAGTTGTTTGCAAGCTGGGATGCCTGTACTTCTCTTTTGAGCATTTCTGAGGTGCTTTTTGAATCTTCAAATTATTATACTGCAGAATGACATTAAAGACTCACAAACACTCACCAGATTTTTGCTCTTTTGAAGAACCAAACATAATTAAAAATCTTAAACATGACATCATAAAAGCACTGGATTTGTAGAAGTCTCCTCATTTGTTTCCATTCTTCCTGTGGCAGACCCAAACTGCTTTAACAGGTTGAAAACCATGTTAAATACACCAAATAACAGCTATAAGCATCACTGCTAATAAACAGCAAGCAATTAAAATGCAAAGTTAGGAAGAGGACCCAATGAATCAATGAATTAAATCAACAGCAAAACTCTCTTCTATAGAGGTACCAGACTTGTGTGTCTGCTCCCAGCAGCAAGAAGCTGAGCAGCAGGAAAGATGCTAAAAAATTGTTTATTTGTTTATGAACTGTTGCTGCAGGAGCCAGAGAGCTTTGGCTCCATGCTGGAGCTGTCCTGGAATGGAACAAAAGAAATCCCTCTCGGCAGTGGACAGTCTCGTAAATTCCTGCAGGATGGAGATGAAGTAATTCTGACAGGTAATGTCTGGATAGCTGCTCTTACACTGCAGCAAGGACACATTTCCATAGGTTGATCCCAGCAGGACAAGCACCTGGTGTGGAGCTGGGCTATTCTATCCATACCTGCCACGCAAGCACAGTTGTTCCCATCCTACCTGTCAGGAGGCTAAAGCAGGTGGATGGAAATTTCCCTGCCATAAATGCTTTCTAGATGAGATTATTTGTTTTGCTGAGTCCTTGATGCTCTTGCTATGCCACTGTGTGAGCACCAAGGAGATGATGGAGGCAGGTTGGCCTTTATGGGTAAAAATACCCTGGGACTAGAAGCAGTTGATAGATTGTTTCCACCACAGTCCAAGTTTGCATGTTCAGCAGAGCTTGGCAAATGCTGCAAAAAGTTATTTTTCAAATAATATTTCATTTGTAACCTAGGCATATTCAATGAAGTGTGTTGCAAATCAAGTATGTGGGAAACAGCATGAAGCCTGCTAGAACAGCTGACCAGCTCCCCTCTGAAAAGGGTTCTGCTTGAGAGCTGTTTCATGCTGAGACATGGTTTTAGTTTTCATCTTGATAATCTAAGGATTTTAGGAATTAAAATCTACCACAGTGTTTTGTGATCTAAATCTCACTCCCACTTCTTTTTAACCCAAAACCTAGTACAAAATAAATCTATTTTTTCCTTTCCTCTCATCTTTGTGGCTTTAGGGTGGCAAATACTTGGCAAGAACAGCCATGAGAAACTTCTGGTTCAAGCCTGCAATGTCTTTGCTGTGTCACCTACTGAGATTTTAGGGAATGGCCTGTGGGATGTTGTGCTGAGACCCAGCCAGTGCCACACCTGGCTCTGAGTAGCTCCATCCTGCCGATGTGATCAGAGATATCTGCACAGGAACAAATGGTCCAAGAGATGGGAAAACACTTTACAGGTGTGACTGAGGGCAGAGAAAATGTGATTGACAAACACCTGAGCAGCTGCCTCATGGGGTGATGCTAACATGTGCCTACATACCTGGGCCTGCTCAATCCAGCCAGGATTTAAAGGATTTTTGATAAAACACTCTAAAATTATGATCTCTTTTTTTCTGGGAAAAAAAAAAATTAACAAAAGCCAGGAATTTTCTGTGGTTAAAAAACAAAACAAAACTGTATCTATTCCAGTCCCTGGCAATGACTCCATGGTGGTTTTGGTGGTGCTGCAGCCAGAGCCCCAGTGGCTCCTGCCTGGCAGCCCATCCAATAGCCTTGAAAATCCAGTTTCTCTGAGGTGCTGCCAGCTTGACAGGGGAAGATGCTGAGAGAACTGGAGGTTGAGAGGTACTGGAGGTTGAGAGGTACTGGAGGGAGGCACAGGTGATGAACCCCAGGATTCCCCAGCACCACCTCCAGCATCCTTCAGCCTCCCAGCAGCCCAGGAACTGCTCACACTGCAACGTGGAGGCATCTGACCCTGCTCTCTAGAGGCTCTCCATACATCCAGGGACACTCCCCCAGCAATCCAAAGTGCCACTCTGCCCTCCAGAGTTGCCAGTCTCCCCCCAGTAAAAGGCACAGTTAGGTATGATGAACATCCCTGTGAGTTACACCCTGATGTCCCTGTTGGCGAGGAGCACTTCACAGTTTGGGGGCTGCTGGCAATTAATTAAATACTTTGAATCCCGAATATCTTCAATCTTTAGAGGTGGCATTGTGGCACTGCTGCCAAACTGGGTGAAGGCAGTGGGACAGTAATTAATTGAACACTTTGAATCCCGAATATCTTCAATCTTTAGAGGTGGCATTGTGGCACTGCTGCCAAACTGGGTGAAGGCAGTGGGACAGTCCTGTGTTCATCGATCTGCTGGGCTATTTTACACAGTTTTGGCTGTGAACACCGTAAATCCCAGGTGCTGCTGGGGTTGTCTGCTGGGACAGTTTGGGAGCTGCTCCTATTTAGTGATGTATGGCAGGCCCGGTGCCTTAAGGCACCCCTGGGACAGGGCTGGTGCTATTCCATCCTCTCCCGAGGTGCTGCCACAAGCTCTTGCCAAGTGCTCAACACATCATTTCCAGTTTCCTGTTTCGGCTTTGTATTCTTACTCCCCATGTGGGACCTATTTCAGAGACTTAAGGCATAAAATGAGAGAAATACATTTCTCCCAAGAAGTGTCTCAGGGAGGGAGCATTGCAGGGGAAGGGCTGCTGGTGGTGTTGGCAGCTGCCTGCAAAAAAACCCTCAGTTACTGCTTGGCACACACAGAGCTCAGGCCAGGGCTGCTGGCAGCACAGGGCTCGCTTTGTTGAGTGTGCTGCTCCTTGGTGCTGCTCTAAATCGTGCCTGACAGCAGGGATAACCAAACTAGACTGAAATAATCAGCTGCTGCTCAAAGGAAAGCTGGCAGTGAAGCCTAATGAGTCAAATGGAAGCTGAGCTGAGCCTTACAGTGCCTCACTCCACCACTGCTTGGGGATGAGGGTTACCTGGCAGACACCAGGACCATGTCTGTGGCTTTACACAAGCCCTTAGAGACACCACTGTCCTTGGAAAATTTCATTTCAGCCTGGCTGTGAGAGCTGCACTGTGGGTTAGAGCTGGCAGGGTCTCTCTTTGTGCTGCAGTAACTTTGGCTGCCCTGCAGCCTGAGCCCACCCTTTCTCTTCCTCAGAGGAGGTTTCCACTGCGGGTGGGAGTTAGGGTCTGTTCTGTTCAGATACTTCTTGGCTTCTTGAAGGCAGCTGTTTTTTATTACATGCAGGTGAATTTCCATCAGGAAAATCCATCTCTAGCTACGAAATCAGCCCTTAAAAGGCAGCATATGCCACTTGTCCTTCCTTTGATCAGCTGCTGTAGCAGGAGGCTACAGTAGGTCTCCTCAGCTGTTTCTTCCCAGAATAGACTTCTCAGATGGGCCAGCAGGCCCTGGCCATGTCCCCTCCCCTGCTTTGCCTGCAGCTTTGCTGGTGGCTGCTGTTTGTGGAGCAGCTGGGCTGGCCCATGGCAGCAAGGGGAGCTGCAGCATCCCTGTCCCGATGTCATCCATCAGGCGGGAGCAGGGAGAGATGGAGATGTCCCACAGCCTGAGGTGCTGTCACAGCCCCGTGAGCTCTGCAGCCACAGCCAGCAGAGCTTCCACACCCTCTTATGTAACAGAGAGTTAATGAGAACCTGGAGTCAGACGCCGAATTTCTCACGGAACTAAACCACTTGACTTCAGCAAGCCAAACAGCTTCTGCAAGGGTAGGTCCTGCTGTCTGAGGGGTTTAATGACTGCCTTTCGTGCTGTCAGCATCACGAAATCCCCAGAGCAGCCCTGATGCTGCAGAAAAAGAATCCAGATTTACTTGATTAATTGCAGGGCTGGGCCAGGCAGTGAATCAGTTTGCCAGGTAGATTGATGGTGCTGCGGGTTAGGTTTGAAAACAGAAATATTGCTGGCACATCTTGTTTGTGTTTTGATCAATTCACCGAACTTGCATACTGCTGTGTTTAACAGTTTGTGCTGCTTTTTTTCTCATATTCCTGGGCTACTTGAACTCTTCCAGGTGGTCTTTTTTTTTACCCCTCATTGCATTTCTGAAGTGTTTTCGCTTGGTTTTGGTCTCTTTATGCCTTTATTCACTTTTATTCCTGGTAAAACTCTTAGAGAACAAGCTGTGTGTTGTTTTCTGTCCCTAGGTTACTGCCAGGGCAACGGATTCCGTGTGGGATTTGGCCAGTGCTCGGGAAAAATCCTTCCAGCCCTGGAATAATCAAACATCCAAGGAGGAATCCTCCTCCCACCTCTACCAGTCATTCTGCTTTATTCAGGTTTATTATTTTTATATGAGTGATTGGAATCTTACTGTTTTTAATTATCAATAAATATCTGAAAGGTGAATGTGGCTCTCTGGTGTGATAAGAAAAGGATTTTCCAACCCCAGCTTAAAATTCTCAGAATATGAATAAGATGATTGAAATGGAAAGTGAGATTCTTAACTCTTCTGCCATATTAATGTTTTTTTCATAATTATAAAAAGAGGCTTTCAAGTAAGCTTAAATATTCAGAGTAGTAGGCTGATGATAAGAGCTGAGATTCCATGCTGGCTTCCTTTTTTCCACAGCGTTAACATGCTGGAGGTGAAGTCCTGAAGGCAAGTTGCATATGGATGTTAAAACTTGTAGAGCTTCCTGAGTAAGAGTTATGTGGCTGTGCCCTACAATAATTTGCAGCAAAGCAACTTGGAGGTGTGATAATCGACACGACTGAGGGCAGCAGGCAGGATATTCCCACTCCTCCTGCCCTTACACAACCTGAGGCAACTCTCCTGCCCCAGAAAGAGATTGATTCCAGCCCAGAGATGGGAGCCTGCGTTGGAGCACCCTCAAAATATCATGGAGATCCCTCCTGCCCTGGTTTAGAGAAGGGAACTCCCCATTTCCCTCTCACCCTGTGCACCAGAGTCCCTGGGGTCAGGCTGGGAGGGGGAATTTCATCACTGGAGTGATCCCCAGGCACTCACAGGTGACAGTCACACCCTGCCACTCAACAGGGGCTGTGGTCAGAGGGCACCAAGGAGGCCAACCCTGCTCCCTGCACCCCTAAAAGGCATCTTGTGCCACGGCATCCCCTTGCAGCAGCCAGTAAACAAAGCCACATGCCACTTTCCTCAAGTGTAAAGGGCATCTGCTGTCTCCTGCTGGTCTACAAATCAATTTAACTCCATGGCCAAGTGCCAAATCACATCAATTAGAGGATATTACTGACTGAAGGAGCTCAGGAGACCGGATAATGAACTCTGATGTAGTGCAAGGGGAACTTGTTAAATATTTGCTTGGTCCTCAAAGTGAAGAACCTGATGAGGCTGCTGGCTCCATGTGGTGACAGCAGGATGAGCCCAGGCTGCTGCTTTTCCAGGCTACCCCATCGCTGCTCCCAAGGCCTGCCAGGTGGTTTTGCTGATGTGGCTCATGTGGGTGTTTGATGTCACCCTGAGGAGCACCTGGGGCTGACCAGGAATCTGAACCTTATGGCCCTACAGAAGAGGAAAATTAATTTGAAGTTAAAATTAAAGAAAAAAAAATGATAGAGATAAATCACTGCTAATGGGGCATGTGCACTGAAAAGGGCTCTCTTCTAGTGTGCAACAATAATAGTTCTTTAAAGAATGATCCTTGGAGGTTCATCCCCAAATCAAGGATGACCTGGCCAGGAAAACATTGGCTCATTGTTGTTTATCAAGGAAAAGCTATTTTGCCTTCAGGCTCTTGGAGCTGAACAAATAGGCAGATATTTATTTAATGTATTTTGACTGGGTCATCAATTTATAGATGCTTTATGCTCTTTTTTGACCTCAAAGGACAATTGAGAGTTGACACCTTCCCTCCTGGATTTAGAAATGACCCATCCTGTTCCTCTGAGCACAGCCTGGCTTTGCTGCTGGCAGCAGCAGGAGGACACACACAGCATTTATCCAGGAGAGAAATTTCTCTGCAGAAACAACATCCGTGGTCCACCTTGGCATGTCTGATGCTCTGGAAATGAAATGCCTGAGGGGAGGGGTGCACCTATACAGCCAGCCAGGAGCTGATGTCAGGGCAATATGTCATCAGTCATCAGCTGTGACCTTGGTGCAAGACACTTCACAGCCAGGAAGGATTGTGGTGCCAAGGCTCTCTGGGTGCAGGAATCCTTAGGGGAACTGTAAATCCATAGCTCTCTTCCTGATGTTTGGGCAAGGTAAAGGTGAGTCCTGTACAGAGTCGATGAGTTCCTCTCCCAAAGAGCCAACTGGATGCTGCAATTCCTGCCAGAAATTGGGGAATGGGCTTGTTGTCTGGTCAGGCAGAAGGTCAGTGGGGCTGAGACCCCAAACATGTCCAGGACGGAGGCATCCAACCACAGATCCTTCCAAGCTGAGGGAGGAAGGTGGCTTTGCTGTGGCCACTCTGAAGATCCCCGGGCCAAGCACCCCTGCACCACACTGGGGATGGGTGGGAGGTGATAAGGACCCCCTGTGGCCCCAAGGTGACTGAGCTGAGCTTCTCCAGCCTGGGGACATCTGGAGAAGGCCCAGATTCCCAGAAGGTAGGTAATTTCTGAAAAGGACCTCAGGCACAGCAGGTTTCAGAGGTGAGCTGGACAAAATCCAAAACCTCTCTCAGGACAGAGCTGAGAGTCCTCTGCTGCATGGACGGGGGCCAAAAAGCCAGGAGATGATAAAAAAGGAGAAAAACTTTTCTGTGTGCCCAAGGCCACCTTGTTTTCACCCCCAGAAGAAGGCAGCTGGGTTCTCTTTGGGTGGGCACTGTGCAGAAGGGAGGCCAATGGCCAGGCAGTGAGCCCAGAGCCACCAGCGCTGCTGATTCTCCTCCCTGCCAGGGTGCCCTGTGACAGGGGCAGAGAGAAGGGCACATCTGTGCTGCCCAAAAAATAGCTTTGTGGACCAGCAGCACCCACTACCTAGGCGAGAAGCAGCCTCTGACCCAAATTTTGGGAAACACACATGTGTTCTGGGCAACTCTCACTCACTCCACCTCCCGTGGGGCAGCTGGGATCACTTTGCATCCTTATCCTTTAAATTGAAGGTCAAGGTGCTTCTTTCTGGTTTTGGGGGAAGCTGAATAGGGGTGAAAAGAGCAGGATCTTGGAGGAAGAGGGTGCTCTCAGGTCAGCAGGCTGACTGGGTGCTTAGAAAAAGTTTATTTTTGAAGTGTCAGTTTCAATTGGATTGATTGCTTCTACAAAGAGCTTCCCATGCACTTCTGGAAGCTTTTGTTGCAGTTAGGGTTGAGCACTGTTGTCTCTGCTTCTAGAGGTTATTAATTTTCATTTGATTTAGATATGTTTTTCTTACTTTGCTTATAATCTGGCTTCCAACAAAAGGGGAGAAAAACCCACAAAAAAACCCTGGGCCCCTTTTTCACTGCCCTGTCATAGCACCAGGGTTTGTGGGTTTGTAACCTGTGTGTAGAACAAGAAAACACTTCTTGGATCTTCAGGAGCCTGGAGGAAAAGGAGAAAACCTTTCTGGTGTATCAGCCACCTGAGAGGCCTCATTCAGGGTCGTGCAATGTTGTGTGGGGAGACAGAGACTGCGTTCCTGACCAGGAGAAATTGAAATACGTGTCTAAGAGGAAACCACAGCTCTTGTGCTGGCCTGGAGCATCCTTCTCCTGCCTGGTGTTTCCCACTCAGCAGAGGTGTCAGCAGTTCCCAGCAGCAGATCCCAGGGGTGAGTAGTGCTGGGGTGTTGGACGAGAGGTCTTGAAGCTGCTTCTGGGTTGTGCAGCTTTGTCACAGGGTGGGCATGGAGGCAATAAATCATCCTGCCTGAGAATGTTCCACCTGATTTTGTTGTTTCGCTGGCAGCAAAACTTGAGGGCAGCCACTGTTTGGTACTTTGAGATGCATTTTCTTACAGATCAAAGCGTCGCCTGGTTGGTGCGTGACGAAAAAGCTGGGTGTAATTTATAACAGGGCTGTTGGTATAATTAAGTGTCAGAAAAAAAGAGCATGGAATAAACCCCTAAAATGTATTTCAGAATTTAAAGAAACCAATGGCTTTTTGCTGTGAAATGCAGGCACTCTTCACCTGAAGTAGTTTTCTGCAGAGATTCTAGTTAGGAATGGATGCAATATCTCGGAAAAAAAATTAGTTTTGATGTGAGAGTTTGGGTCAGCAATATTCATAATTCTTTCATTACCCAGGCAGTAATAACTCAAAGTTAAACACTCTCTCAGTAGCTATTCAGGGTCAAGGTAGTGACTGTGTGAAAAGGGACAGAGCTGGTAGGTGATATTCACATGGCTTTTGGCTCTAAGCAGTGAGGCAGGAGACCATTTCTCAGGTTTGATTGCTGCTTCTCTGCAGAATGCCCACACAGCTGCTGCTTAGCGAGAAAGAAGGAGATCATTTCTGGGATTTTAAAATTGATTGAAGGCTTTGGGAGTACGTGAGGGACATGCTGAGGTACTGGCACCATGCTGCTCCATACAAATCTGCTGTGAGCTGTTCCTCTTTCTCCTCTTCCCTCGTTCCAGAGAATTTCCTCACCTCAACTCTTTCTGTGTTGAACATATGTTTGGTTTTCCATGGAGTTTTAACTACTGACCTGTGGTATCTTTATTTTTACTCCGTTTGCTCTGCATTGTTTGCTCTGCTGGCAGCTGAAACAGAGATGGGGTTAGCAGAGTCAGTGAATATCCAAGGGGAGGCTGCAGGAGCAGAACTCCCTGCTGGCAGCTGTGCATCCCTTGGGTCAGCCTGGACGATGGCCCATGAATAGGGAGGGTCTGGCAGCACAGGGAGGGTTTCCTGTCCTGCTCCTCGCCGTGTGCTGGATCCAGGGCAAGGTGTGCTCAGGGCTCAGCACTTCCAGCTGGCACCTCCACTGCCCTGCAGAGCATTGGAGCTGTGGTGTCCTGGGACCCTGTTTGAGGGGGCTCTGGGGTCTGCTGTGGGGGCTGAAGTGTGCCCAGCTCTGCTGCCTGCTCACCCCTACCAGGTACTCCCTTTGATCTGCAGAGGCAAGGCGGCTGCTGCCGGAGAAATCCAATTAATCTTAAATATAAAATAAGTTTTGAAAAACTTTGCATTCCTTATGGCTTCGGCACACTTAATGCAATTTTAATACATTTTTTGATTTTTGATTTCCCTGTGTGGACTCCCTGGCCAGGTTCCAGAACGAAACACAGAGATTTGTAACTAAGAACTCTTGTCATTCCATGTTTCTTAACACCATGGTGGAATGAATTATACATGATGACCTGAGAATAAATGCAACCAGGAACTTCAAACTGTTTATTGCTTTAAAAATGTGTGTGTGGGCAGAGTTTCCCTCCTGATCAGCAAGGTATTGGCCATTTTTAATGAAAATGGTTTTAAAAAAACAAGAAGCGCGAAGGAGATGGCTGAATTGTGAGCGCAGCATTTCCTCATCCGAGTCCTGTGTTGGTTTCTGAGCTGAAGCAATCTGGGCTGAAGCTGCCTGCTGAGACTGTAATGACCCAGCAGGCTGGGGACACCCTTGGCCAGACCAGGCTGCAGCAGCAGCATCGCTCATGGGGGTCCCTGGCTTGTCATCAGCCCCTGCTCCTTTCAGAAAAACATTTCCAGGGTTTCTGCTCAAATTCAGCTGCTGCTGGCCTCAGTTCAGGTCTGCTCTTACCTTAGCCAGAGTAGCTGTACTGAAAACAGCATAAAGACTTCAGCCTCTGCTTCTGGCTAGGGGAGAGGTAATGATTTATCAGTGGGGTTTAGTCTTCGTGGCAAACGGGGTTCCAGGCACAAGTATCCTTCTGCCAGAGGACTTGCTGCAGGGACAAGCAGATCTATAAAGCACCCAGCTTTCAGGCAACAGAGCCCTTTTTCAAGATGAAAGAATTAGCAATTCGTCTCTTCATCTTTTTCAAGAGGAGGAGTTCCCCGGGTGCTTTTTACCCTGCATATCCCACACTCTGTGGCTTCTTCAAAGAGACCCCCACAGATGCTCCACACTCTTCATTTTCAGTAGCTAGCAGGAGGGATTCCAGTCTCAGTGGCCCTGTTTCTTTTGGTATGCAATTTGTTACTGATAATGAATTGCTGAAATACAGATGCTGCAGACTCCCACTGAGCTGAAGCTCAGCTGAGTGCTCTCCCTGACCAAGGGAGTAACCTGAAACAGCCCCTTTGGAAAGGCTGACCTTCTGCAGAGCCACAGGAGCACCTGGGGCTCCATCAGCTCATTCCTAAGCTGCCAAGAATCCGTAGTGGTTCTCTGCTCTCACTCTCTGAGGAGGCTGTCATGAATGCACACCCTCCTTGTAAATCACGCTGCGCTGTGAGCGTTTCTAAACATGTCCTGGCAACTGTAAGAAAACCACAACAGAGACAGCAAGGAGGTTTTCCATGTTGAAGCTGTTTATTATGTTAGATAAATACACTTGCAACAAGTTTGTGTCATATCCTCTGAGTGCAGTTGCTGGTAGTATATGGCACAATGATTAAAAAAAAGAACCAAAACTAGCAGAGGCACTTGTTGCATGCAGCTGAAATTACTACCAAGCCTGGTGAGGCAGCTCCTGCTGAATGAGACCTTCCCTGGCCGGAGCTGCAGCGATGCACCTGGGGTGGGAGAGCCCTGGGGTGGCTCCCGGGGAAGGAGCACAGAATGTCTGGCTCAGGCATGATGTTCAGTATTGCTTTTGGTTAAAAAGTAGTGAGGTTGTGTGATTGTGACCAGTGGGGAAAGGCAGAAATCAGAATGGATCATAGAATGTGCTGAGTTGGAAGGGACCCATTTGGGATCATCGGGTCCAACTCCTGGCCTGGCACAGGACATCCCAAGAATGCCACCATGTGCCTGAGAGTGTTGTCCAAAGGCTCCTTGAACCCAGACACACTCTTGTCACTGGTCACAAGAGTGAAGAGATCAATAGATTTACATTTTCTCTATAAAAACAATCTTATTTACTTCTACGCAGTCATGTGTGTGAATATCCAGATTTTTATGGAGACCTGTTTTGTCAACAGAAGGATGGATTTGACAGGCTATGCCAGGAGGTCAAGTGCCTATTTATTAGAAAATAAAGCTACCCAGAGGAGTCTTTTCATTAGGATTTTCAGGAAAATCCATAAAATGGTTTGTTCAGCTGGACAAAGAGAAAAAAGTGACAAACATCCTTGCAGAGCAAATTTATCAATTTTCTCTCTTAGAATTTTTAACCCTTCATTCTCACACAGGCTCTGCTCCTGCAAGGACAGTGTGTTGCTGTCCCTGCCCTGCCAGGAACATGGCACAGGACTGACCCTGGTCTCTGCAGTCCAGCAGCCTGCTCAGAGGCTTAAACTGAAGCACCTGAGTAAGTCCTTAGCTGAACTAGGGCTTATCAGTGACACGTGACAATGCCAGAGAGTCCTGCATGCAGATAAACACTGAGAGGAGTATTGGCACTGAGAGGTGTGAGGACAAGCCCTGTCCTTTCTCTGCATCAGTTGTGACAGCAGCCAGGTGACCTGAAAACTGAGAGTGCCCCTAGCCTGGACATTATTTTGTTATTTTCCTTAATTTGTAAATAGCCCCACTAGTGGGATACAAGATTTAGTGACAAAACTCAAACTTTAGCCCAGGGAACAGAAGTGTTGTTCTTTGAGTTAAGACATCCATTCCTGTGGTACAGATAGACTCGCCCACGAATGAGAGAATTGTGGGCGTGTTCCAAGGATGATGAATATTTAACATTCAAGCCTGAAAAAGTGTTCTGTTACTGGTGATTACCTGGCTAGCAGAAGCTGAGGCTAAATAAAAGCCTGAGGAGCAACCTGCAGTGGGGAATGGAAGCAGTGGAGGTCTGCTGCTAGAGGGCATCAGGGTGAAAGCTAATCTTTGAATTTCCTGCCTCATGAATGGGATCTCCTACAACGGAGATCAGCAAAAGGTGTGTGGTTCAAAAGATCCATGCAAAACTCTCCATATGCCTCATAGCCTGCTATTTTGGGATCTCTGTAGTCCCAGTGTTGAGCACCTTACCTCCTCAGAAATCAGCAGGCTGTGTAAAAAAGCCAGGTGCCGTTTGGCTTGGCTCAAAATGCTGCAATGAGAGAGTAAAGAGGGGTCTGGACAAGTCCTCTCTGGGGAGAACTTCCCCTGCAGTAAAAGGAGATCCAGCAGGAAGGGTTGTGAGAATCTCATTTGTGTGTCCCTATCNCCCCTGCAGTAAAAGGAGATCCAGACCTTCCCCATTGGTTCCAGCAGGAAGGGTTGTGAGTAAGAACCTCGTTTGTGTGTCCCTATTTAGGGCTCTCCAGGTGCTTTCTGGCATTGTTAGACAGGCAAAACAAGGTGAGACAAGGTGGTGTTGTTACACCCATTTCAGTGATGAGTAGGCTGAGGCACATAAAGAATTGAGTTATGAGATCATCAAACAAATCTGTCGGAGCTAGAACAGTGCCTTACAAAGTCTGTGTCCAAGTTCCTGGTCACAACCTTTGCTTCCACCTTTCTTACCCACTGGGTGTTGTCTCATGGCAAGAANCTTGCCATTCTAGTCCTGGCTCACCCCACTGAAGTACACCTGAACCAAAAGATGGGTGAAATTGCACGTGGAATCACTCCTTGAAAATCACACCAAGTTCTATGTAGTTGACACCAGCAGTGTCCAGGCTCTGCCCCAGGGACTTTTGGTGCCTACCAGGCTCATAGTCAGCGGCCTGACTAATCCGAGGGCAGAGGATATGCCTGGCTTTTGCATGAGTAGGGTAGAGCAAAGTGGTGCTAGGGGGTCAACATCAGTCCAGGAGCCTCTCAGTCTGAGTGCTTCTGTACCCTGGTCACTGGAAATATGGCTGCAGTGGGGTGGGGAGTGCATGTGCAGAACCAAGTGAGCCAAGAATAAATCTGTTGTAATTCTACTTAACCAGAGGTACTTCAGCACTTCTACTTAGTGATGCTCTGGTATATAAAATCTGGGCTTTTCCTAAAACACAGCTGTAAATGACCAAGGAAGCGATCAATATTTGAAGCAATCTGTTTTCAGGAAAGACAGGATACTCTTGTTGCTTTTTTGTGGTGCTGATGGTTACCCTGGGTAATATTGAGGGTGGGACAAACTGTGCTAGACCAAGAGTTATATTAGGAAAAGTCTGGAGAACCTTGTGCTACTTGAGTTACAATGACAACTGTAAAATAAGAGTTGCTGCATAGTAGTAAACTCTGCGGCCAGAATGGCTTGCTGATATCTTGACCTGTTTAGCAAAAATAATTTACACTATGTGCTCTAGGAGATATTGCCTTTGCCCTGCATATCTTAAAATGGCTGTTTGTGTGCCAGCCTTCCCTGTGGGAAAAGGCCTCCTGGACCTCAGCATCCTATGGCTCTGCCTGGGGAATCTCTGGTCAGTCGTCGAGGTGCTGCTCCTCCCACGTGGACGTGGNTGTTCCAAGGATGATGAATATTTAATATTCAAGCCTGAAAAAGTGCTCTGTTACTGGTGATTACCTGGCTAGCAGAAGCTGAGGCTAAATAAAAGCCTGAGGAGCAACCTGCAGTGGGGAATGGAAGCAGTGGAGGTCTGCTGCTAGAGGGCATCAGGGTGAAAGCTAATCTTTGAATTTCCTGCCTCATGAATGGGATCTCCTACAACGGAGATCAGCAAAAGGTGTGTGGTTCAAAAGATCCATGCAAAACTCTCCATATGCCTCATAGCCTGCTATTTTGGGATCTCTGTAGTCCCAGTGTTGAGCACCTTACCTCCTCAGAAATCAGCAGGCTGTGTAAAAAAGCCAGGTGCCATTTGGCTTGGTTCAAAATGCTGCAATGAGAGAGTAAACAGGGGTCTGGACAAGTCCTCTGCCTGGAGAGAACTTCCCCTGCAGTAAAAGGAGATCCAGCAGGAAGGGTTGTGAGAATCTCATTTGTGTGTCCCTATCTAGGGCTCTCCAGGTGCTTTCTGGCATTGTTAGACAGGCAAAAAAAGGTGAGACAAGGTGGTGTTGTTACACCCATTTCAGAGATGAGTAGGCTGAGGCACATAAATAATTGAGTTGTGAGATCATCAAACAAATCTGTTGGAGCTAGAACAGTGCCTTACAAAGTCTGTGTCCAAGTTCCTTGTCACAACCTTTGCTTCCATCTTTCTCACTCACTGGGTGTTGTCTCATGGCAAGAACCTGGGGGTGAGGGGGCATGGTGAGGAGGAGAAATGCCCTTCTTGAAGTTTTGTGCTTTCAGATCTCGTCTGTTCATGGTGCTTGCTGTTGTTGCAGTATCTGCTCTGAATTGCTTCCTTTCAATCCCATAATCATGAATATAAGCCATTAAAAAAAGGGCAGCCATGAGCAAACCTTAGAATTTGAGGAATAGAGGACTTTGGAATCCTGCAGTCCCCACTCTTCAAAGGTAAATAATAAATTTCCAGAGCTCCCATGTTCACTTATACCTTCTTGCATAATGACTGTCTTAATGGATTGAGAGAAAGAAATGAACCTTACAAGTCTGTGGGGAAAAATCCTCCTTTGAAGGAGCTGAATTTCTCCGAGGTAGAATGCTTATTATTGTGTGTTACTGTAAATGTTATGCTGAGGAGTCTGAGTGACAAAGCTGGGAGAAAAGCCTCTCTGCTCATTGTCCTTGCCATTCTAGTCCTGGCTCACCCCACTGAAGTACACCTGAACCAAAAGATGGGTGAAATTGCACGTGGAATCACTCCTTGAAAATCACAGCAAGTTCTATGTAGTTGACTCCAGCAGTGTCCAGGCTCTGCCCCAGGGACTTTTGGTGCCTACTAGGCTCATAGTCAGTGGTCTGACTAATCTAAGGGCCCATGGCAGAGGATATGCCTGGTTTTTGCACGAGTAGGGTAGAGCAAGGTGGTGCTAAGAGGTCAACATCAGTCCAGGAGCCCCTCAGCCTGAGTGCTTCTGTACCCTGGTCACTGGAAATATGGCTGCAGTGGGGTGGGGAGTGCATGTGCAGAACCAAGTGAGCCAAGAATAAATCTGTTGTAATTCTACTTAACCAGAGGTACTTCAGCACTTCTACTTAGTGATGCTCTGGTATATAAAATCTGGGCTTTTCCTAAAACACAGCTGTAAATGACCAAGGAAGTGACCAATATTTGAAGCAATCTGTTTTCAGGAAAGACAGGATACTCTTGTTGCTTTTTCGTGGTGCTGATGGTTACCCTGGGTAATATTGAGGGTGGGACAAACTGTGCTAGACCAAGAATTATATTAGGAAAAGTCTGGAGAACCTTGTGCTACTTGAGTTACAATGACAACTGTAAAATAAGAGTTGCTGCATAGTAGTAAACTCTGCGGCCAGAATGGCTTGCTGATATCTTGACCTGTTTAGCAAAAATAATTTACACTATGTGCTCTAGGAGATATTGCCTTTGCCCTGCATATCTTAAAATGGCTGTTTGTGTGCCAGCCTTCCCTGTGGGAAAAGGCCTCCTGGACCTCAGCATCCTATGGCTCTGCCTGGGGAATCTCTGGTCAGTCGTCGAGGTGCTGCTCCTCCCACGTGGACGTGGGGATGGCACTGTAAGGGTCCATGATGACTTTTGCACAGCGGATGATCATCACAATCAGGAAGAGGCAGAGGAAGACAAAACATGCTAACGTCAGTCCCTTGTCCACGTCAACGTACACAGGCTCTGGGGTTGGTCCCTCCATTGCTCAGGCCGCTCTTCATCTGGGTTTGAATTTGCTCCTAACATCATCAACCACCTGCAAAACGAACATGGTGTCAGGCATGAGTGATTGCTGCTCCTGGGCATGGGGGAAATCAGGGGTTGTACTGGATACAGATACGTGTAATAGCTCTGATAAACTCTCACAGGGAAATAAACCCAACTGGAAATGTTGTAAGTCAGGAAACTGAGAGCTGTAAGAAGAAGAAACCTCATCTCCACCTTAATTTAGCCTGCAAATGCTTCTTGTTAAAATATTAGGCACTAAAAAGAGATGTTAACAAAGAAAAGCGAAGCAGTGGTGAATGAGCACTATCTGCTTGAAATATCATCTCTTAAAAGAGGCACAGACACTGTTCTTGTCTCAGCATTTCCTAATCATAAAAATATTTCCATTCCTCAGCTAGTGTGAAAGATCAGACAAATGGCAGAGCAGACTGTTTCTATCCCAATTTTCCTCTCTGTCCAAACATTCTCTGTCTCTCACTGGCACAAAGCAAAGTGAAAATTATGCATACTTATTTTCCATAATCTTTTAATCTCCGGTACTCAAGGTTCTCCAGGCAGGAGAAGATTTTTTTAGGAGCAATATCATTTTTAAGTGGATATTTTATCACCCAGAGAGGTACAGGTGATTATGTGATTAGAACAAGGATTATCTTATTCACTGCAGATGTCTGCATAGCTGAAGGTCTCCTCTGGCCTCCTCACCTGAATCCATAACCAAAATGGCTTCAGCAGTGATTGAATCCCTCTGCAAGTTTGATTCTGGAGAGGTCATCAGCTGATAAGACAAAATGCTTTGCACAACTGTGCTGAAGGAGAGGAACTGACCTTACGCAGAATTGAGTCACTGCCCAGGGATGGGGAAGCTTCTCCTGACATCCATGTTTGGCCAAGGTGGGAGGGAGAAGTGTTGAGGATTACAGTGTAAATAATCAGGAGTATGGATGCATCTTTACAGCAAATAAAAACAACAAAATCATTCACATCAAATGCAATGATTGATCTGAGAGACAGTCCCTGCTTCAACTGGAGGGGAGATGGGAACAAGAAGGTATTGAGCCATGGGGAGGATTGGGTGAAAACTGGGGTATCAAACAGCTCAGCTGCTCTCTGTCACTATATTAACACAGTGAGGGAATCCCAGGTTTTGTTACACAGACAAGGTTTCCTGGCTAAATTTCCAGCCAGCTGAGGCTGCTATTGCAGTGGTGGTTCACATCTCGCTGGAGCATCGTGTTCCTGCAGCATCGAGCTGTGCCAGCTGCCAGTGACATCCCAGAGACTCCTGAACTCCTGTGCCCTGGGAATCTTCCTCAGGGTGAACAGAAGACCTTTTATTTTAAAAGTTCACAGTTCCTTCCCTGTGTCATAATTTTCTCCTTTTCAAGTGGCTTCCTAGCCTCACAACCTCTTAGATCCCACAAGGCAAGTACAAATCAGCTGGGCTCTTGAGTCTATTTTAAGCACAAGGATGTCAGACTTTTTTTTTTATTTCCTGAAAGCATAGAAATTACTGCGACAGCCTCTCCTGCAGGGAAATGAAGGAAGCTGATGACACAAAGTGAATGAAACCAAGCAGACATCTCATGATCTCACGTATTTACCAGTCACATCCTCAGGAGCTCGTGAAGAAATCTCTGAGGAGTGAGGTCAGGCTTGTAATGCTCACCTTGCCTGGTCAGAGGCCTAATTTTCTCAAGACACTCTGCAACCACTCTATTTCACCAGCTAAGAGATCTTACATTGCAGTTTATAACTTCATTTGATGAAAAAAGGGTTTGTCAGCAAAGCTGAGTATTAAGTATGAATACTTTATGAATACAAAAGAAAAAAAATATTATCAAAACTGCTACTGTATCCCAGTCTTTTCCTGCAGTGCTCTTGTGAAGGTCCAGCAAGGATGGGTGTGATTTTTAGACTTTTTTTTTTCCTTCCTGACATTCTGGTTGTTGTACCATCTTGGGGTTATTTTACCCTAAGTTACCTCCTGCAGAATATCCGAACTATCTGGTAATTTCCATTGGTACTGATCTTGGAGGGAAAACTGCATTTTCACTCAAATGTACTTTTTTTTTGGAAAGATGAATAATTTACTCAGGAAATGATCAGAGGTTTCAAGTAGAGACCTATCCCTTGGAGATTTTTCTCTTCAAAATGGCATCACTCAGCCTCACGGGAATCTGGTTTAAGAGCTGCATCTCTTTGCTTCCCTCTGCCCCCAGGACTGTGCCTGGAGGATGTTTCACTCCTGCTGGAAGGGAAAAGCAAAGGACAGGCCTGGCAGGAGGCTTTACCCAGAGAGCAGAGTGAAAGGCTGTGGCATCTGAGCTCTAGTTTGCACAGTAAATTACGTTGACAGCTTGAACCTAATGATTTCAGGTTTATATTGATCCATTTTGACAAAAGGTGAGCATTTTCAGTGGGACTGGAAACATTTTTTTCCAAAAAGCTGCGCTCTTGAGGTCGTATAAACCAGATGTTTTCTCTCCTTCTGGTCTCCCCAAAACCTTGTTAATGTTTCAATGCTTGGCACTACTCTACATTAATGGGGAATGTGTTTCTGCCAAGAGACAGCCCCCAAATGCAAAAGGAGTTATTTATATGTGTTCACCAGGGCTGTTTCCTCTTGGGAAAGTGCAGCTCGCAGGTATCACTGTGGATGTTGCTGTGTCCTGCTGTCTGCAAGGCACTCGTGGCTTTCCATCTCTGTAACAGCTGCACAACTTCTCCTGCCCGATTTCCATTTCCTTGGGTAGCACCTCCACTCTCCTTTCTCACTTCCTGGGTGCCCAGCAGTGCAGCTAGGCTTGGAGTGGGCTCTGCAAGTGTCTCACAAGCCAAAGCAGATTGGGTCTGTGCTGGGTGCTCTACCTGCACCTCCTGTCCTCTGTCCCAGCCCCGGGGGATGTGCTGTGCAGTGCAGGTGAGCCAGAAGGGATTTTGCAGTCAGCTTTTCTCGATCTGTCTTGTGAAATCCATCCAGTGTTGCTGAAATTAGCTCTCTCTCCAGCTACAGACTGGTTGGCTTGATGTTTGCTTTTGTTTGCCAGCAGGGTTGGTGTTGACAGCATTGCGTGTGTTGGGGGGAAAAATAAAAAAGATCAGTAGAAACAATTATAAAGTTTCACACTGGAATGATCAAGTTTTCTCTGAATAGCTGGATTGTAGAAAATTACTTTTTTTCCTAGCTTGACAGCAATGAGCTGTGGAATTGTGTTTTTAAAAATTTTTTCAGGTTTGTTGAAAATGTGATTTGGTCTAAACAAAGCCAAAAGATGAAGAAGAACAATTCCTGGTTCAAACTAGGCAGTTTAACAGTCCTGAGTGTGTCTTGCTGTAAATCCCCAGGTGTTTCAGTGCAGTCTCTCCCCCTCTAACGCCTCTGAGAGTAGGTGCCACAGGCAGGCTCACCCAGGGATGGAGCTGAGCTGGCTGAGTAATTCAGTACCAGAGGTGACTCTTGGCTCCCGGAGGGTTGCACAGGGCTAGGGCCAGGCAGCAGCTGTGTCCCGTCAGAAGGGTTGGAATCCTCAAGTTTTGGTGCCCTGCTCCCCTGGCTTGTTTCTGTGTCTCTGTACTGGCAGTCAGGAGACCCTGGAGCTGGGCCAGGCACAAGAACCCTGGTATCTCACTGAAGACTCCATCCCAAAGCATCCAGTCTTTGCTGTTTGGTTTGTTTCCCAGTGCCCTTTTCACGAGGGATTGCCACAGAAGAGAGGTTATATTCAATTTTTGTGACCTTATGCAGGATATTGGCATCCTCATCAGTGTACCAGCTCTGTTACAGGCTCTCTGTAACACCTGTGCTCACCTGTGTGCCAGAATTTTGCAATCAGCCCTACCTATCCAAGATACTTTACAAGATATAGGTTTATTATTTTTTTTCCCTGACCTGACAATCTTGGCACTGTCACTTTAAATATAAATTTATGATGTACCACATACATTGCAGAGAGCTGGTTCCTGCACTGGTTAATCATGTTTCAACTCATCTCAACCCTTAGGATTTATTTCAAAATATTCTCTGTTTTCGGTTTCTTGGTTTGTTTTTTTTTT
>VZRF01010375.1:433867-457573 GCA_013396875.1 Vireo altiloquus | reverse complement strand
CCTCCAGCTGCGGGCACTGACAACCCCCTGGTCTGTCATCCATGTTGAAGACAGGCAAAGACTGCATTAAACACCTCTGCCTTGTCCATGTCCCCGTTTGTGAGATGATCATCCTCATCCCATAACTGGCTGATGTAATCTATACACTGCATTTTGCTATTAATACATTTGAAAAAACCAATATTTATTGTCTCACAAAGTTCTGGCCAGCTTCAACTCCAGTTGAGCTTTGACTGCACAAATTTTCTCTCAACAGAGAGAGTTTGTGGGGAAGTCCCTTTGTCTATAAGCAAAGAGCAGGTTCAGGACCACTTGAACTTGAAGAGCCACCAGTTGATGAGACCTGATGAGATACATCCCAAGGTTCTGAGGGAGCTAACTGCTATTGTTTCCAAGCCACTCTCCATCATATTTGAAAAGTCACAGTGGTCAAGCCAAGTCCCTGGTAATTGGAAAGGGGAACATCACTCGAGTTTTTAAAAAGAGGAGAAGGGAAGATCTGTGGAAATACAGACCAGTGAGCCTCCACTTTGTGTCTAGAAAGATCATGAAGCAGATCCTCCTAGATACGCTGTGGTACCTAAAGGACAAGGAGATGACCTGAGGCAGCCAGCACTGCCTCAATTTACTAAGGGCAAATTGTGCCTGACCTGCCTGGTGACCTTCTACGATGGAGTGATGACAACAGTCAACATGGAAAGATCAACAGATGTCATCTATCTAGAATTCTGTAAGGCTTTCAATATGGTCCCATATCACATCCTTATCTCCAAATTGGAGAGACATGGATTTGACAGATGGACTTGATCATAGATTCAGTGGATGAGAAATTGGCTAGATGGATGCAGCCAGAGTTGTGGTATAAGTCCAGATGGAGGCCAGTGGCAACTGATGGCCCTCAGGGCTTTCTCTTGGGACTGGTGCTCTTCAATATCCTCACCAATGACACAGACAGTGGGACTGAGTGCATCCTCAGCAGGTTTGGAGATGACACAAAGCTGAGCAGTGCAACTGACACAACAGAAAGATGGGATGCCATCCAGAGGGGCCCAGAAAAACTTGAGAATTGGGCCCAAGCATTAAGATCAACAAATCCGAGTGTCAGGTGCTGTACCTGAACTGGCACGATTGCAGATACAAGTTCAGACTAGGAGAAGAGGTCACCGAAGCAGTGTACACTCCCAGCCCAGAATGCTAATGATATCCTGGACTACATCAAAAGAGAAGTGATCATCAAGTTGACGGAGGCAATTCTCCCCTTCTACTCTGCCCTTGTGCGATCTCACCTTCAGTTCTGCATCTGGCTCTGGGGTCCTCAGCACAAGAAGGATGTAGACCTCTTAGAGCAGGTCCAGAGGAAGCCATGAAGATAATAAGAGGGCTGGAGCACCTCACCTGGAGAAAGGCTGAGGGAGCTGGGGTTGTTCAGCATGGAGAAGAAAGTGTCTGGGAGAGCCTTCTCTTCATTGTGGCCTTCTAGTACTATAAAAATAGTACTTCCTTATAAAAAGGAAGAAGATAGTGCTTTTATTAAATTTGTAGCCCCAAAGTCCTGCTTCAGGAGTGGTAATGGAAAATTGCCTTCACCTTCCTTTTTGTAAGTAGAGCTGGGATTGTTCCTGCCCGTATACATCACCTTGTGTTTATTGACCCTGTCTTTCATTCACCCTGTGTTTAGTTGCCCACTAAATGGATTTAGTCAGGTATTTCTACTATTCTTCCCTTGGCCCTTGTAATTATAGATTTTTAAAGTTTATTCAGCAAGGTGTTACCTCACATTTTCAGGTCATTTTGTTCATGTATTTCATGTTACTTGCTTTTTCTCATTAATTTAGTATAGTATTATGCAATTTTTCCTTTAAAGCAACCTTCCTTACTATAGAAAGATCCCATGAAAAAACACATTTTGTTGTACACTCTTATTGATTTGCTCGTCTTACTTACTTACTTGTGTGAAAACACACAGCTGAATGGTTTTTAAAACTTAGAGAAAGACATAGTTCCTGAAATATGAATTTATTTTTCATATGCGTTTAAAAAAACCCAACTAAACCACACCCCCAAATATGTCAGTTCCCAAGACGCAAATATTATCTGGAAGATGGCTTTTTCAAGTGAAATGCCTTATGCAGCAACTTACACAACATGTCCTGCTTCAGTGATAGGTTCTGATGTAAGTATTTGATTGAAAAGATTTCTTTATGGTTTTCCAGAGAATAGAGGATATGGCCAATAACAAAGAATTAATAAACCAAACCCACAGCATGGGAGGTGGTGGTGGCATAATGACAGGAGTAAAATGAACACATTTTTAAACCTAGGTCTTTTGAGACAAGTCCAGAAGTAGGGACAGAAAGCTTTTAGATCTGATTAAAAGATTCAAAGATTGAATGGTCTGAAAAATAACCCCAAACCTCTTTTAAAGGCAGCTGGTAGGATTAGAGTTGGAAAGAACAGGATGAGATATGATTTGCTATTTAAGAGCATAAGTGATGAACAAATGAAAATACTTCATTAAACAGTATTGTTTTGACCAGGTAAACCTGAGAAATCTTTCAGAACAGTTTTGTAAGGATGGCATGTGTTTGTAAGAATTGCAATTTTTTATTTATTGTGCTTTTCCTTTACGGAGGGCTTTATCTTAAAAAAAAAAAAAATTGTTTCCCCGAAGTTATTGAGTTGGATTAATATAAGCTGCTTTCCCGTTCTCTACACTGACCAGGAACCACTCACTAATTAACACAGGCAACCAGCTTGCCTAGGAGAATTTAAGAAGCTCATCTTTTTACTTTAGACTGATTTCTTGAGAAAGGTAAGAAATTCTTTCTTATTAAGACTGTGCAGTCAATGGAAAAGAGAGCCCACCATGTCAGAAAGACCATGAAATATGAAATACTTTCTCAAGAATAAGCAGAAGCTTTCTTCTTCCTCACTGTGTGTCACTCTCCAGAGGTTTATAATTCGCAAGATTTATTTTCTGGAGGAAATGCAGAAATATCTAGACAGATGTGTACTTCTGTGCATAAGGTTTTCTAAGAGAAATAGAATTTCCAAGAATCAGGAGAAATACAGATCCCTAATTCCACATGGCTTAGTGTGATCTAGTTGTGATCTCTCCATTGAAATAATAGCAGAAAATATTAGTGGGGAATATATAACGTAGAAAATGCAGTAATTTTCATGGAAATTTCTAGGTGAATGCTGCACTTTAAAGCTCATCTAATTGCGCTTCAGGGAAATTCTCCTCTTTCAAAGATGTGTCCGAAAAATAGAACTGGAAATGCAAATGCCACATCAAACCACTTACCACATCACTTGAGAGGAGTGTTCAAGTCATATGTTCAGGTGCCTGGGGAGCCACGTCCCCTGCTTATTTCACCTCCTCAGGAGCTTCCAGAATCTCCACTGAATCACAGATAGAAGGCTTTATTTCCATGTTCTTTGCCTAGCCTTTTCAAAATCCCATCTCTTTTAAAAGGTGTTAAGAATTTCTGTAATGTTGCCACCAGCCACAATATCAGTGTGAAGATTCAGGGGTCTCATTAAAAAGTGTAATCAAGTTACAATGAACCTAAGAAGAACTAAAAAAAATCAACAAACTAATATAAAATTAATAGCATTAAATAACACATGATTTTTTTTTTTCCTTTAATTATTGTAAAGCAATTGAGCAACATTTTATTGAGAACCAAACTTCAGCAAACTTGGTTCATAATTCGGGGTGCAATTATTGGAATTAAAATGCTCTTGCTACAATTGTGGTGCTATTTTCTGCATGGGCTAATGCCTCTGTGTTGCCAGGCACTGGCCATAGTGGTGGTTCAGCACTGGTGTTGGGGTTGTGTCACTTCTACACACATTTTTTTTGTGCTTTCCTTGGGAATAAGCAAGTTAGAACCAACCGGGTGGATCCCAACATTATTCCTTCCTCAAATAGGAACATGAAGTTAATTGGTTGAAATTCTACAACTTTTAATCATTTTTAGAATTAAAATACATGTGAGATCATTGTTTTTAGGTTTTAGTTGTTCTTTTGTTTGTTTGTTTGTATTTTGGAGGTGGTTTGTTTTTTGTTTTTTTTTTTTACCTTTCTCTTCTTCATACTTAAGGTAATAAACACACAAAAGAGATTTTTTTTTTTTCAATTTAAATGGAATTTATTTTACACCATGCAAACTTTTGCTAGACGTAACTTCAGAAATGACTATGAGACAGGACTTTATTCAGTGTATATATAGCCTGTGATGGATGCCCTAATAAAATGTCAAATACCTGAATTTCCTAAATGATTATATTGACTATTTGTAAATAAAAATACTTTTGCAGTTCTATATGCCGAAGGTTACAGCTCTGAAAATGTCTTCTGGGAAATGGAAAATTCTAGTTCTTAAAGGAGCTTGAGGTGGGGAGGGGCACTCTAAAGGGAGTCAGAGAAGCTTAGATACACACATGCATTTTTTTCTACATGACTTCAGTGCTCCTGAAAGTGAGAAGATAATAGCAATGCCTTTGATTGGACATGGTGCAAGCAACCACTCTGAAATTCTCGCCATGCAACTCTCCTAATGCACCTCAGTGCTGGCTTGTGACATCGCTCATGGTTCTAGTTCTGGACCTTTCTTGAGCAGAGGCTGCCAGCTGTGTAGCGTTGTGCCAAATTACATGGTGGTTTTCAGATATGTGCAAGTTGTGCCAAAGAGGAATTTGTTTGAAGAAATGAATCAGATGTTGAGACGTTGTTCAAAATAAAATAGAACCATTTATATACTGAGTTTACTTCTAAAGTCTCTTTTATACACCAGTGTAAACAATCTAACTCTTGTTAAAGTGCTGGCGTTTGGGTTCTTTTCCACATATAGAATACGAAAGCCACTCTGAACAGGCTCAGCTGAGAAGAAGTTGGTTAGTTAGTATGCATAGTAGCAACCTCTGGAAATACTTGGAAAGAGCCAAATGTGGAACAACTGATGCAGTGGAACAACATTTTCCGAACTTTTAAGGGTTTGCTTCTTGGAGCTTGTCCTGTTCAGCACACAAAACGACAGAGAGATTTGTGTTCCTATGTAAACCACATGTTGCTGGATCCCTCAGTAGGACACATGTGTGGATGTTAGACAGGAAAATTCCAGTTTTAGGTTGAGCCCTGCCACAGAGCATCAAATCGTAACAAAAATATTTTTAACGTGGTAACAGCATACCCCAACTAGTTTCTTGTTTCTAGTGCTCTGGAACTAGCATTGATGAAAGAGGAAAGAAAAGGCCTGGTCACCATATTGTAAGTGGTTTTGTACCCTAACAGTAGGATTTTTAAAAGTGCCTAACCCTGGCCTTTCTTTGCCCCTCTGACATCAAGAGGAGCAGAAATAACCCCGTACAGGCAATGCTATCCTTAACATGTTTTGCAGTTGAACTTACATGTCAAATGACCCATTTGTTATTCCTCTTCTCCTCTCTACTTGGTAGTTCATTTTAATTCACTTACTCTCCAGACTGGTTAGCCAGGAATATTCAGTGGCTAATGGCATTTTTGCTACTTCCTGGCTATAAAGATTTTATGTTTTTAGGAAATGCAGGATAAATGCATTCAATTTCACAAACTGTCCAAGCATCACAGCACCAAACTAACTAACACAACAAAAATACATGAATTCTGTTAATATAAGCATTATAAAAGGGGTGGTTGGTTGGAACTATCTAGTACAAAATGGTCTAGAAATCTTACAAATGCAGTGAGGTATTTTAATGAGGTTGCTAGCATATCTTGCCTTTAACACAGCTGGAAGGATCACAGCAAAAAATATACTTTGGTCTTTACTTTTTGATTTTCTGATTGCTGCTCTTCTCACCAAAACTAAAACTTAAAGGGGTAAAATAAAACAGGCACTTAAATGTTTTGAAAATGTAAAGTTTAAATGCATCTTTTTCTGTAAGCTCAGGTCTGATCTTTTTTGATGGGATCATAAATCAAGAAAGAATATAATGGCAAAATTCCCCCTTTTATCTAAAACTGGAGGCTCAGATTCTGTTCTTGGTTGTACCCCACAGCAAAACTTGGCTGGTATTAATCAGTGAATTTTCACTTGCATCATAGATGAGCACTAGGCAATTTAGAATTTTGTACAGAGACTTTTTATATTTTGTGCCAAACACTAACATTATAATACATAGATAATAAAACTAAAAAAATGTTAACTCTACTTTAGATCTAGCCTAACATCTCTTTCCAACCTGAGGGAAATTCCAAAATCTTGAAGTTTTTACAGAATTCTGGAAAAAGTTACTAAGAAGAAGTTACAGAAGAATTTAACATTACCAAGGAATTACTATATGCAGCAATACAGTTCTTCAGTGATGAACTAAACAAACTGCATCACCATCCTTGGTCATCGTTTTCCCAGTTTTTGACCAATTACCTTATTTAAAGACAGCTGGAGTCAGCAAAGAGTACCTGAACTCCAGAGATATTCTGATCTGATCCTGTAATCGGGGTAGGAACATAATCCTATCTTTGAAAATGAAGGAAATGTGAATGAGTGTAGATTCTGATCCAAGTAACTTGTCTTGGACTCCTCATTGTTTTTTTTTAACTCTGGATTTCACTGCCAGGCACCACTGGATGGATTTTTTTCCAAGAAGATAGTTAAACAGGGTCTTCTGTTCCTCTTTATTTGGATATTTAATGGAATGGATATTTCTTGATACCCCAATTTTGTTAGAAATAATTTTAGAAGAGATTTTCTGCATTTTTCTACTAAAACATTGCACTTTCCAGTGATTGTAGTGTTTTCCTTTATGTATGAATTGTTAATTGCTAAGGCAGATGCAGTAATTTTTTTAAACATTGAATTATATTACTGTCATTAACTTTATTAACATTAAGAAAGTTCATATAACATAAGAACTTTTCCTGCCCTGAAAGGTTCAGTTGTCAGGAAAACTACTGCATGTCTGTCTTTTTAATGCAAAGAAAATGCTGATGACAGTTATTTCAACTTTTTCAAGAGACTTTTTAATTTTTTTTGACACCATAACACCAGACACCGTAACAATGAATTCAACACTGTCTCATCTGTTAAAAGAGTGATATGGAGTACTGGCATATTTGCCTCTTCTAATATGGAAGAATGTACACAGCAGAAAACAGTGACCTAGTTACAAGAGAAATTAAAGGGAATAAAATAAAAAATTGAGGAAAGTAATCATAGGCCACTCTTACTTGTCAGTGGCTCTTTCTTCGAATAACAGAATTTTTCAACTTACAACACTAACTTTTTTCATCTATGACAGTAGAAAGAGATGAATTACACAATGTTGATGGAATATCAAAGCAAAATTATTTTTGAAAGCATTTCAGAATATGCTTTTCCTCCTTTTCTCGTTTCTAACTTTGGTGATGAGCTAGTAGCTTCAAACGTAAACTAACCAGCAGGTGGTAGCAGTGTTTAAGATTTCTAGAACTGGTATATAAATCATCCAAATTACTTATATATAGACAGAGAAAATATTTCAGAGTACAGACCACACAGTCAATGCCTCTGCAAGTTCATGGCAAGGTTCTTCCATTTTTATTGATGAGGTATGGACATTTAGTTAACATCTTTAAGACATTTCAAAGATTATTTCATGTACAGGGTAATAGACAAATGAGACTAATAGGTTGTGGGGGGTTTTGTGTGGTTTTTGTTTTTGTGGGGTTTTGTTGGAGTTTTTTTTCTGTTTTGGTTTGATTTTTTTGGCAGGAGATGAAATATTAGCCTAATACTTCAACTTTACTCATTTCACTGCCATATCCTTTGCATCCGTAAAGCATAGGAAGGTTTTGAGATCAGGTATTGACATCAGAGGCACTCCAACTCCAGTACATTTGAGCTTTATCCTTTTATTTTGTTTGGCTTCTTTTACTACAGTCATTAAAGTGAGTGGAAGAAATGTACCCCATTCAATCATGTCTTTGCAATTCTTTTAGTTATCTAAAATAAATAATTGCAAGCAACATGAGAGCTCTGGTTGTTGTAACACACACAAACAGTGTTTTTAACTGGAGAACTTTTGTGTAATAGGATAATTTTGGAGCATGATACATGCAGTCTCTGGTAATGGCTAAAATTTTTCTGAAAAATGTAGCAAGGTACCTGTACTTGAATAAGTGATCCCAATTAAACAAGAAATTTTGATCCATACTAGACAATCACTAAGAACAACATAGTTGTGTTGAAATTACTGATGCATATAGTCATGGAATTTCCCAACTGATAAGCAGAGGGAAAAAAGCCTATCTTCCCAGACCTGAGTTTTAAGAGGTTACAATTAATGCATTCAAATTATACCTAAGCCTTTCAACAACTGCCCACATTCATGTAAATACTAACATGAGTAGAATATACCAGGTGTGAATGATATATCAGGCCTTGTCTTTTATATTTAAGGCATATTCATTGCTCTTCTCTATAACATGCAACCTAAAATATCACGAAATGGGAAGGGAAAGAATGACTGATAGGATATAATTGTGACAGAGATGGAAAATAACTTATACTATAAAATAGTGCCAGTAACTTATTTTGTACTCCGTATCCCCTCTGATTTTAGAGGGGAGGGAAAAAAATAGAGTTAAGCAGTGAGAAAGAATAAAACATGGATCTGAGTTGGAAGTTTGAAACACAGAATGATTTAATCATAACATACTGTCTAAATACAGCTATGGTAGACTACTGCAAGAGATCAGCAGACATAAGGGCCTCCAAACAATTACAGAAGCAGAGAATCATAGAATATGCTGAGTTGGAAGGACCCTCAAGGATCACAGAGGTCACCTCTTAGCCTTGCGTAGCACCATCCCCAAGAATAATAGCATGTGCCTTGAATTCTGTCAGACCGTGCTGTGATCACTTCCCTGGGGAGCTGTTCCAGTGGCCAATGGTTTATCTGGGTGAAAAACCATTTTCTAATATCCCACCTAAACCTCCCATGACACAACTTTGGGCCATTCCCTTGGGTCCTGCCACTAGTCACCACAGAGAGGAGATCAGTGCCTTCCCCTCCTCTTTCCCTCACAAGGAAGTTGTAACTGCAATGAGTCTCCTCAGTCTCCTCTTCTCCAACCTGAAGAGCCCAAGTGACCTCAGCCATTCCTCATATGGCTTTCCCTCAAGGCCCTTCACCTTTTTCATGGCCCTCCTTTGGATGCTATCTGATAACTTTTTTTTTATATTGTGGCACCAAAAGAGATGAGGCCACCCCAGTGCAGAGCAGAGCAGGACAATCTCCTCCCTTGCCCAGCTGGTGATGCTGTGCCTGATGGACCCCAGGACAGGGCTGGCCCTCCAGGATGGGGCTGAGGTAATTTGATCTGTAGTGATGTACATAGTGACCTTATTTACTTGGTTCTATCTGTATGGCATATTCACTTAGGCTCTGCTTCAACAACATTGATACAGCTGCCCTGCACAGACATTGCATACAGAATATTTCATTTTAAACTATCTGCAGTTACTCTGGCATTATAATAAATTCATCATATGATTTTAGGAGATACTTTAAATATTTTAGAACAGAATGCACGTATGGTGTGCATTTAGTATTGTATCTGTCAGAAGGCTTTGTTGGTACAGCAGTATATTGCAATTCCCATCCAGGGATACGTAGCTTCTCTGAGTACCTTGACATGCTACACCTCTTAAGAAAAGAAACAGAGATCTTTTGTCCTTGGTACTTCAGAGGTAGTTGCAATGTATAAACCTGATACAGCTGGCAAGAGCTCTTCCTCTTGGCAGGGTCAGTCACATTTTTGGGAATCCAACTTTCTCACTACCATTTACTGCTGGCAATTTATGTAAAATGTTTTATTTCTTCAGATTGTGTTTTTATTTTTTTCAATAAATGCTTTATAACCAATTTTTGATTCAAGAAACTCCCTGGGTGTATGTTGTCAATAATGTTTTCTTTTCCTTGTGTGAATTTAGTTATGAGTAGTGCTAGTAAAACTTCTTTCACTGTCTCGCATCTCTTAACTGTAGAAAGAATAGAAAAAATGCAATTGTTTGAAAAGAGAAAAAAAGCACTAATAATTAGTGTAGAAATGAGTTAAATATTTGCTTTCATATACAAGTTCACAGGGTGTCTTTAAGCTTGTAAATGTAGGAAGTTGCTGAACTAAGTAATTTATAAATTACCATGTGATACCTGTGCTAACTTGTTAAGAATTCAATGGCAAGTAGACAAGAAAACCTTTGCTAATTTTCCTAAGTAAGTGGATGCAATTCAGTTGCCTAGAAGTTCTAGGGTTGTGTCAGCACACCATGTCTGATGTATTTCATCAGCTTCTCCACACAAATGCAAGAAAAAAACACAATTTTTTTTTATAGTCTGTATTGTTAAGGTTCTTAATATAGTGGGCTTTTTCATGTTTATTACTTGAAATGTTTGGTCACTTGATGCTTTCTGGTTTTCAGGTCATAAATTTCTGGAAAGAGAAGTAGGTTTTGACCAAGTTTTTGGTCTTTCATTTCCATTAATTTCAGCTAGCGTTCTGTCATAATTTATAGATGTCTTTCATATCAATATTTGCTCCATGAAACTCTTTAACTTTCCAATACTACCTATTTAATGAGTAGTGTATTACACAGTTAATAAATCATTTTCACATTCACTTTGCAGAAAGAATCATGCAAATGACTAGAAGTCTCCAGTACTTGAACATGATGGTTTATTATCTGTTTCAGTTGTGCTTCATATGTACTCATAAATATGTTGCACTGCCAGCCAGTAAGCAATTCCAAGCACTCTTGTTTTCATCTTCTATAACAGTCTCGTACTTTAGGTAATGTTGAGAAAACTTCTTCCCGAAGGACAGACATCTGCAACAGCTGTCTAAAGTGTTTGGCTAATTCACTATATTTCTATACTTCTGTGAAAATACTTAATCCCTCCCTACATTTTTTTACCTCTTAGCAGCCCCCACTGAGAGCATTCCTCTCAGCAGTGTGTTCTACAGTGACTAAGCAGAAGTTAGCAAGGCCATACTGACATTTCCTATCGAGCGTAGTAAGACCATCTTGTGCGAGGTTTTCTTTTACATTCCTGCCATAGCTTCTTCTTCTTGAAAGGCTGAGTGAATTTCTATGCAGTAGACATACCACGCCAAACAATTTAGTCCATGCAATAGCTGTCTTACTAAGGTAAAAGTTAGGACTCGCTTGCTGTTCTGAATACTGAAAAATACTCTTTCTTTTCTTTTTTTTTTTTTTTAACCAATTTTCATTTATGTAAGGGATGGTTATCCACCTGGGTGAATAGGATATTGAGATGCTAAGATTCAAGAAAGATAACATGACCTGTTTATTGTACTGATCCATAGGAAAGGAATCCAAGGACATACAGTAACATGAAAAAATTGCATTGTTGGTCCAACTGACCTGACTTCTCACCAGGCACTGATTATCCTAAGAAAAACAAGCTGTGAATAATCAAGGGCCTTGTTTCTGTGATGTAGCACCTGGACTTGTTTATGGAAGGGATGTCATGTTTACAGACAGCCTAAGGAAACTTATCAGATGCTGCAGGTGGTGCAGTCAGTCTGTGCATGTCATTTTGTTTTTATAGGATTGATTTGTGGATGAATCAGCCATAAAAAATTATTTCATATATTCCATGACTGAGAGCAGAAGAAATTACAGAGTAAAACTGAAGCAGTTGAAACACTTTTAAAATGAATCTCACAAGTTGCTTATTTACTTTTCAGAGCATAAAACTGAGAATTCTGGAAAAGGATCAATCTCCTCTCCAGTAACCACCCACACTGTCCCTCATGCTCTGTGCTATCATGACTTGTTACTTCACTTCCTTTTGCTGGTATCACCATCTAAATATGATTTACATGTGTAAATTGGCAAAACCTTATTCAGTAGTTTAACTCTGTCATTCTGGATAACCTCTCCACTTTCTTGGTCAGATTACTTGCAGTGACTGTAACATGAAGTACTAATCAGCAGTAATCAGCTAGTAAGCTTGCCCTGTTTTTCCATACATCTGCTGCTGCTTATTGTTAAAGTTTGGAAATGCACAAGCTTTTCTCTATTGAAGAATGTAACTGATGAATGTTTCCAAAGCAATGGATAAAATTGGTAAGCAAAATTCTACCAACTAGAAATGAGAACTGAGGAACACATACTCTATTTTGGCTTAGCAATATTTTGGTTGACTCCTGGATTTTTGGTTTTGATGTTGTTTGGGTTTTTTACCCATAAGAGCTTAAGTCTAGGGAATGTCTATGTACTTGTTGAAAAACAATGGATTACTGAGCCAAGATTTTCATTAGAATGAAAATTAGGAAAAATTATTTTAAAATATGAACGCATGTAGATGACAAACTACTTCAATATATTATTTTTTAAATGCTTTTTATTTAGTTAGTATATGGCTATGAAAATGCTGCAGGCATGTTCACGAGTGTTTCTTTCTCTTCTTTTCTTTTGGGTGGAGGGCCTGGGGATACAATTTTGTTCTACATTACTATTTCCAGTATACTTTTGTTTCCAACAGTAAATCAATTCCTGCAGTATATGATCTTCCCTAATGTGGTTAAGCTTCAAGTCAGACTAGAACAGGAAACCACTCTTAATCTTACTTGATAGTAATGATCTTTTCAGCAGAAAGGTCAAACGCTTACCAGATCCATCACAGCCTTTCCCCTTCCAATGAGACATCGCAAATAACTCAATTAAGGGACCTTTCAGATTATCAAAACTTCTGAAGTCTTGATTTGACCCATGTTTGAAAGATCCTATGGAACAGAATAATTTCTGCTCCTCCCTGGGGATCTTGTCCATGACAAAATTTTTCTCCTCCCTTGGCTGATATTTAAGTACACATACACAAATAAACACAGCATATAAATATGTATTTACACACATACACACATGTGCACATATAAACTGATGGGTATCTGTATACACACAAATATATACAAATAAATATATCTCTATCTAAACACGTATAAAACTCTTCTAGCTGTAAGAAATTATGAGTTTACAAGGATGATAGACTCATGTAAACAAATTAGTACCTTTCAGACCATGATTTGAAATGTATAACTTTATTTTCAGATACTGTCTTCTAGCATGATTATTTTCTCTTTCATTTTGGTTTGTATCTAATAAACATATATTTATTTTATCTAATAAACATATATGGAGTTTTCCCCATTTTCCCCCCTCAAAATCTGAGTAATGATGGAATAAAGTTTTAAAAACCATATGTGAAACTGTGCTCAAGGCAGCTATGTTGACAGGGTGCTAGTAGTGACAACTGGCATTTTGGCATTACCCAATATTATCTTTTTCTGGCTCATGCTTCTATAGTTGTGTGTAATGTCATGTGCAACATTATCAAAAGCTTTTCTAGACAAATCCAATACATGTGATTAGTGCTTGCCTTTGCTCAGGAGGCTATTAAGTTGTTTGAGTAAGAAAAGAGATTGCCTTGGCATTATTTGGTTTTTGATGGAGTTGCAATTTGTCTTATTCTTGTCTTGGTTTATTTGAAGAGCTGACATTCATCTACTTGCATAATGTTTGCTCACTCTTTCCCCTTGGCCTCATGGACATTAAACTCAGGGTTGTGTACGTATCTCTGGAGGTCATTCTGGTCCACACCTCCTAATTCAGCAAAGGCCACCCAGAACTAATTCAGCAACCCCCCCAACAACTCATCAAGGCCACTCCCTAATTCAGCTAGGCCACAGTCAGTTCCTGAAATGGTATCCTGACAGTTTTTTAATATCTTTAAGAAGGGACATGCCACAACCTCCCCAGGAAACCTATTCCCTCTGCAATTACTAAGCCTGCTGTGAGAAATATTTACTTGGCAATAATAAAGTGAATGAGAATTATCTCATTCTTCACCTGGCAAACGAAAGCTGTAATTGCTCAGAAATGTCCTCTGATCATCAAGCTATAGGAGGTTTTTAAATAGGTTGTTTTCTCTCTAATTCCATTTTCATTAGATAATTTTGGATATCTGGTCATGAATTAATGCCCTGAACAACAACTACTTTACTCAGCTATTGTTCATATTGAGTATCTGATAAAATATTTGGTATCATGAAATTAACTGAAAGAGTCTTAATAGCCTATAATGAACAAATGAAGTTCCCTGTGAGGAAAGGCATCCCAAGTTGCTCTTTTCCCACTCTATCTCTGCTGAAGAGGTCAGATTAGGGGTCCTGACCTCAGTGAAAATCTTCACCTGGAAATCAAATATTTTGTGCTGTGAGAAGGAAGAACTGGACTTAGTAGAGATCACAAGATGCTAGTAGAAAATAAAAACAACTTGCCTTCTGAAGTTTATTGCTGTGGGATTTAAACCTTACTCCTTCAAATATAACCTGAAAAAAAAGTGATTTTAGAATTAAATTTAAAAAGAAAGTGTTTTAAAAACTTATTTCCTTGAAAAAATATATGAATTGTCCTAGTATTTTTGCTCACTGAAATATACTTAGGCAGTTTAAGTGCATGAAATATGCAACATACATACAAGCAGAGCATAATTTAGGATTCTGTCATCTGTGCCTAAATGTCTAGACCAGGTATCCTCTTCAGTTCAGCAGCAGGCCAGCTACTACAGTGTACCAAACTACTATATAATTACTTGGAGCTTGGATAAGCTTCAAAAATACTAATGGTATTTGCCTTTCCCGTCTGGAAAGCAACCCATTAGTTCTTCACCTACTGTATGTAGGTAACAAACAAGACCATTTCGGCTATAAACTTGAAGACCTTTAGTTACTTCAGTAAGATGATGTATTTCATCATAAAAGCATAACTGTTGGACTTGTTACAAGTAGTAATGGCCTTTTTTGAAAGTATCTTTACCTTTGTAGAGTACATGATTAACAACTGAGATTGTTAGCATTTATCCCTGGTTCTTGAAGTTATTTGTTGCATTATTCCAGGTAAATCACTTTCTCATCTTTCAAAATGCATTCCATAACTTTTAATTACTTTTCAGAATACAATACTGGTATCTGTAAAACTATTTGATATCATTGAATAAGCCATATTAAAAGTAACAAAATCTCTTTCTAGATATGAGAAGATTCAGATGCAAATCTAAACATAACTGTATTAAAACCACTTGTCCTTTATTAATAATATTGTATATTTGCATTTTCTGAAATCTGGGAAAATAATAAAAGAAGTAATTAATTATTTTACTTGGAGTAGATAGCCTTGATGACTTCTTTGCTTTGTCTTTGGCTTGGAATTTTAATTGTGTCAGTGGAAATTCCACATGTAGTTCCAAGAGTAAAGAGTAAAATTTGCCTTTTAAAAAATATTACCTGGAAAATGTTCGTATTATTTAGAGTGTTGGGTACCCCTCCCGGCTTTTTCACTAGTTCTGGACTTGTTGATATTTGCCTTCTATTGAACTTACAGCAGTTCAATATCATGCCTGTTGCAAAAATTAGGAAACACTGAGCATTGTTTATATATCAGTTCTGTCCAGAAGTGCCAGGTGAATGTTACTCCTTTAATTAGATGATGTGAAATACAGGAATACGGCATAATATCTTGCTTTTCCTATGATATTAGCTCTTACATATATAGTGTTACAGACAAACACAGTATATTCAGCTTGTATTAAAGACAAGTTGCATAAATGTTAAGAAAAAGACAAATAAAATGGAAATAGTATCATTAAATAATTTCAGAGTGTAAAAGACATAATGCCAACATCCAATATTTAAGATCTATTTATAGATAATTATAGTCAAATATGCTAAAACTCGGAGAATAATTGGCCATATAAAGTTCCTTTCTTGCTTGCAGAAATAAGGTTTTCTAAAGGTAGTAAGATTACCAGCACTTGTCTTTGAATTCCTTAGAAGGGAATTCAGTGGTATCAGTCTTAAAAGTGTCAAGATAAAAACATTCCATTTCCAGTGCAGTGCAGGCCACCCACTGGCTGCTCTGCACTGCCTGAGGAGTTTATTTTCTGAAATATAAAAGTCTAAATGAGGGAAAGACAATTGCAACATGACCTTTTGGCCCCATCAGAATGACCACTGTGCTGAAGTAACAGGACCATTTGATTACAAGAGTTGCAAAGCTGAAGGCTTAATCATATAGTCTTTTGAGATACGAGCCTGGGACAACATTCTTGATTAAAATAACACAATATATACAAGGAGAAATTTTGTTTATTTTACCTGACCCAGAACAGAAATGGGATCTTCATATTAATACAGAGGTGATGCACTTTTGATCTTAAAGTCCCTGCAGAGACCCAGCATCCTTCAGTCTTCTGCTTTTCAGATGAGATCAACACCTCAGAAGTTCCTGAGGCTCTGTGTCTTCCCCCTAGAGGCGTGCAGAAAGCACAGCTGGTCAAATTTGACATGTTGACAAAACCCAGAAACTGACATTCAGAATTATTTTCATTTTTTTCTATCATTATAAATTTTTCTTTTAGCCAGGAAGAAGGTCTGGCAGAACTGGAGAACAGAAGTAGATGATTAATCTGAGTGGTCCCACCAGGAAATCTTGGCAAATCTTAGGTTACAGGGAATTACCAACTTCTTATGTGATTAATTTTAAAACTTCAAAATTGGCCTATGCAGGACATCATGTTATCACAATTTTTGGATGTGGTTCTTTATGTAGGGAAAGCTAAATAAAAATTAGGAAAACTGGAAGAAATTATCCAAAAAATAATTTCTGATATTTTCTTTATAGGAGATAATAAACATAATGCTAAAGTTGTCATAAGAATTTCTATGAAAAAAACCCTGTATTGTGCAAAATAATTAGCCTGCAATCTGTGTAACATGGTTTTTTTTCTGCCTGACCTGTAAATTTCAGTAGAGATTTAGAAGATTCAGCTTTCAGTAACAAAATCATTACCATGTAATTAGCCTAGAACATTAACTGAAATGCAGAACAAATTAATTTGCTTTACAATAATAAATTAGTGGTATTCGAGAGGTGGAAATATTGTAATGTCAGTTTTTGTATTAACAAATTATTTGTTAATTAAGATGTTAATCAGAAATCCTTCTTTTTTATTGCACTATCCTACTACTTCCATGTGACAGCTAAAGGTACTTTAATGATAAATACAACACAGTATTTATTTTGCTAATTAATCATAAATTGATTATTTAATCTTTTTTGCTGTAATTAAATATGGATATGTAAGAGCTATTCTGTTCTAATAATGGCATCCCACACCAAAGCAAAAATCATTCTAGCTATTGTGTCATTTCAGAGTGACCATACTAATGCTCTTCTTGTCATAGTGTCAAAGTAGCTGTGAATTTAGGATTAAATTAAATCAGTGAAAAAGGGACAAACTCCAATGATTTCAAAGGAATTATTCCTGTATATCTTTGGCCAGCTTCTAGTACCCTTTGCTCATTATGAAATACCTGTTAAATCCCTGTAACACCTTTGTTGCTTCTTTCCTCTTTTTTGCAGAAAGCACATCGGCTTGGTATATTGAATAATGACACTAAAAGTATTTAGGTATTTATTTAATTGTTTTGACATATTTGAAAGCTCACATCACCAGTCCATTGAATAGATATGTAAAATATTACTGCACTGTATTCTTCATTGGTACCTAGTCTCTGTGATGTTCCTACCTCTTATCAGAATGTCTGAATTTGTATCCCAAAACAGAATACTGCAGTGCCTTGACAATAGATACACAAATAACTGTGTATTAAGTATAGGAGAATTCAGATAAATGGGTAGTGATATCTCTGAAACTCTCTGACTGTGTAGTATTTCCATGTTATTTTGTGCATTTGATTCTTTATCTGTAGGTATTTTAAAAGAATTAAAACACTAGATAGTCTTCTAGGCTAGAAGAATTCTTGAGTTAGATTAGTTCTAGAGTCTCTAGCTTCTAAAATTCCTTGAAAGTAAAAATATATAGGAATGATCTTCATTCATTACTTTGTGCCATAAAAATAAGAAGCAAACTAAAATACTACCTAAAAGCCTTTATTTTGGAAAATAATCAAAGAAGTATTTTGCAATTATTTTTTTCAGCTTAAGGAAAATATGCATTAATTAAAAAAAAAAGTTTTGGCCCAAGAGTTACACTTTCAAGACATCTTTCTGAGCATGTGGACTTCTCGTGGTATCACAGAGAGACTTGTGATAAGAGAGAGACTGCATCAGGCTCATCTTGTTCCTGAACTTGCTGTGTTGGACCTATGCAGAATCCCACTGATACAATCAGAGCTCAGGGAGGCATGGAGCCAACTATGAAGCAAAGATTTATTTGCAAGGATCAGAGTCTTAGATAGAGAATGTGTGAATTTTGTTGGATGGTTCATTAATTTTTCACAGCTTTGGGGGAAACGCAATGAATAACAAAACTATTAGTTTCACAGCTCATAGATCACAACTCACAGAAGAGAGTCAGCAGGCTGGGGTACTGTAATAACCCACCAAGAGCTCCCACCGTCAGGAGCACAAACTTCCTGTTACATGGTGGAGAGGCATCTACTGCACTTGGCAGCAGACATCAGTTATTTCAGAAGTTCACTTTGCTACAGGACAAGAGTGTAGGATTTTACAGAATAATTCATAGGAATGCGAATGGTTTGTTTCGCCAGTATTTATCAATGTTGGCATGTACCTGTAGAGTGTTGAAAATATATCCATAGATTTAAGTGGGTATGAGACTTTAACAAGATATGACCTTGAGAGCAGGTGATCTTTTCCTCTGACTGTGTAGTTTTTGAGTTGACAAGTGCAGCATTGATCCCTGTACTTTTCAATTATTGGACTCATTTAAAATGCCTCCTGGTTTAGTTGTTTCTCATGACAGTGTCAAAATAAGGGTGAAGGTAACTAAGACTGTGAAAATATAATACTCTTTTCTTCTATGCCCAGGAAAATTGTTATTTCCTACTGATGGGCTCCCTCAGGAAAGAACAGAGGAAAAGAGGAAAGAACAGTTAGTCCCGTTTTTCCTAGCAGTAGCACACCTGGAAAGCTCTGATTTACGCTGCAACCCCTGCTAGGCAGGGCAAGACTTCCAGGACCATGGCAGAGAGAGCTATGGATAAAACAGTTGTTGAGAAAGGAGATTAAATAAATGGGATTATCTTTAATAGGATCACTCACTAGGGCAGAAAACTGTGAATGAATACTCCTATGACAAAGCAAACAAACTCCAAATTAACAATCAGTTGATGCGGCACAGGGCTAAGGGGAGTGGAAATTAAGTTCATGATTGGGTTATTTGCCTTTCAGGAGCTTAGTATATTGGAGAGAATTTAATAAATTTTGTCTTTGACTCTATAAATATTAGACAATATGAAGAAGTGGATTTCTTTAAGCTTAGAGAACTTTTACTAAACATGCTTACTATGAGACTTAGTAAAATGTGCATTCCTGCTGTCTTGCCCAAACTTAGAACTGGTGAAAAACATGGGTTTTTTCCCATAGTTCCATAGTTTTGTTCTTGTGCTAAGCAAAGTTGAAAAATTAAACTTTCAGAAAGCTAATTGTTGCTGTTCCCTTGCCCTTTTTACCCTGGTTATCAGTGACAGGGGCTGGAGGCCACACACCCCAGGGTTCGGGAAAAGGGGCTGGTGTACAATAACCTTACTGGGATTCCTGGAGAGAAGTCTTTAGGTAGCAGATCAGCTACCTAAAGGGAAGGAAGGGCCGTGGGACCAGGAAGGTTTGGGGAAGGGGGCTCGCGGGAAGGCAAGGCGCAGGGCCTGCCATGCGGCCGGCGCCATGCCGGATCTTGGCCTCACGGCCACTGCACACATGGCTGCCACTGTTCCACTGCCACGCAGCTGCGGGGCCGGCATTAGCAGGACGGAGGGCTTGCTCAAGGGAAGGAATGGAATCAGGGAGAAGGAACAGCCTGGGGATGAGAGGGCAAAACCAAGGGGAAGGTTGCAGAACCCAAGAAAAGCAGCTCTGGAATTAGTGAGTCTGGGCAAAGCCAAAGATTTTTCACTGCTGGTAAAAGCTGTGGTGCTTCCGGGTCCCCCCCCAAGGCATTTCCATGGCAAAACGCAGCATAGACAGCATCCTAGAACTCAGAATTTAGTCCAGTCCCATATAACACTTCAGGAAAGACATTGAAAAGTGTCTCCGATAGTCTTTCTGGAATTGGTTTCCTGGAAGTCCACTGCACTCCTGAAAGTTACCGCTCCAGCACTCTTGGCGAAAAGCAGGTTTTTTGCGGCACTTTAAATGCCCCTGGAGCACTCCTCCGAGGCTTATTTGCTGCTTCTTCTGCCCCCCTTTTCAGGCTTCCTTGTACATGCCATGCCCCACGTTTGGGTGCCATCTGGGCAGGGGCACCGCGACAGCTAATCGCAGAAATAGTGTCAGGAGCTTTCAGTTCACAAAAGGAGCATACATTTCCTAACTGACTTGCTATTTAAATAAGAATGTAACATCTCCAAATGTTTTTGTTCAACCTGTTGAACTGTCTTTCTTCCTTTATAGAGATTTAATGGAGGATTATTTCTCAATTCTGCAGGTGATGCCTCCCAGATAAGGCCCATGATAAGGCTTGATAGAAAGGTAGGATGCACTGGAATGCAGAATAGGAAATCTTAAATGAATATAAGGCTCAGAAATAAGTACAGTGCCTTGTATTACTTGTAGGCCAAGGTGTTGCTAAGAAAATGGTTAGTTCAACAAACAAAAAAATTCTGATGGACAACACAGTTTATATCAGTGTCATTGACAAAGACGAATTTTAAGCCTAAACTATATTCTAGTTTTAAACCTAAACTTTTCAAAAATGATCGATTAGGTGTAAAATGTTGACCAGTTACATATTGAAGTATCTCTTGCTGAAAAGCAATGTTACATTTGATGCCATTACTTTTGATAAGCTGTAGAAACTCTTGAGTGTGAATTAAGTTCATTGACAGAATGTGTTCAGAAACTGCTGTCCCTAAACCAGTAATTTTAACACATCCAACATCTGTATTACATTAGATTTAATTCATACAGAATAATTCCAGTCATTTACAGTAAGTATTGAAAGCAATTTAAAACATATGTCTCATAAACTGTCTGCCATAATCTGTGTAGGTTCTTTGCTACAGCACAGATGCTTATGTTCAGGATGCTAAATAATAGGTTTAAGCATATTTTTGCATTTAATGAAAATCATAGGAAGTTTCAGTCAGTTCTTTACTTCTGTTCATTGCATAGAACTGACTTGTCTTGGGATAAGCTACCACAATTATGTGTCCCTAGTTGAGCTGGACAAATAAACTCAGCTCACCTTATGGAAAATGGAAATGAAAATGGAAAAAACCATTTGTTTATTGATTAATCCATCCTTTCATGAGTGTGTCATACATTTGAATAGCCGCAACAAATTATCTATAGTTCTGTGTATATCATATATATATGTTTTTTCCTATGACACTTGTCCAGCTAATTCTATAGAGAGTGTCACAAAATATAATGACACTGATTGCATCTTCAAATATTCACCTTGTGTCTTTGCTAGTATATATGACATGCTGTCTTTAGCTGTTAGGATTTTATGACAATAAGCTCATTAAAAATTCTGCTTTAGTTGTGAGAAGTAGGATGTTTCCCGTGTTTGTGGTAAAAGCTACTATCACTATGACTGTGATTCTTTTTTTTTCTAGGAAAAAGAAATCTGGTGAATGACATTGGATATAAACAAATTGAAAAAGTAGAAGGAAGAGACATGAAGCATGGGATACAATGATATTTATACACTTTTTGGGTACCAGCTAAGCTGTTTTAATCTTCTTCTTAAGTGGGCAACGTAAAACCTGATCTCAGTACTCTAATCTCTAGGAGAACACAACACAATTATGTTCTTTGTCCTAGAACTGTGAGAAAAAGTGCCAAATTATTAAAAAGAGCAATTTAGGTTCTAAGGACTTCAGGGACCATATGCGTGTACATATATGTACATATATACAGGTATGTGTGGGTGTCACATATTTTTATACATATATATGTAAATAAATACAAAGATACAGACTTGAGCAGCGGGCCAGCTCCCTCTGAGGTGTTTTGACTTTCAGTTGTATCACATCTGGTTTCTCCAACTATATTTGGATAACAACTGTGGGACTTAATGATGTTTCCATGATCATCTGCAACAGTTTTAAAGGTACAAGGGAAGTTATTATGTGATAAACCTCACCCTGTTTTAATAAGCAAGTATGCTTCTTTTCCTAAACTACAACAGGACATTCACTCTGATACTGCCAGACCTTCTCTTTCAATGTTTATTCCAGCCTACTTTACATGGAGTGGTTTTAAATATGAGGTAAACAAAAATTGTGGTATAGAAATCATAATTTTTATACCTTGTATTCGCTGTCAACATAGGTTAATGTTCCAATGCATTAGAAAATCTTAAGTAAAGAAGAAGTACACCTTGGGCCATAGCATTTTCTTAAGAAAAGTTGCAAGGAGTGTATACATTTATACATATAATCCTTATCCCTCTGATTGAACCTCATGGGTAAAATTCTGGCACCACTTGAAACAGCTGAGGTTTGCCTGTTCTATCCACTGAGATAGGACACCCTCTTCTGTTTTTCACCATCTAGTAAAATGAAAATAGTAGCTCTCTGAGTTTCGCAACGTCAGTGTCAGAAAAGACAGATTTTCTTCTGTCACTTTTAGTTGAAGATAAGATGCTTAGATGCCACTGACAATTAATGAGTTAATTGGTAACTAAATTGCTAATTAGTCGTGTACCTAAAAAACCCACAACCAAACGTTTTATTAAACTAAAAAGAGGATAGGAGTCACAGACTCTTCATGTGAAAAAGCCACGTACAAATTAATGATCATTGTCCTGACCTTCCAGAAACATCTTTCCAAAATCTATGAGAAACCTACCAGGAAACAGGAATCTAAGTCAGTAGTCCCTAAGGTATTCAAGCATTGATTGCTAAAGTAAAGAACTCTTTGTTGCTTGAACATTTCCTTTGATTTAACTTGGAAAGGTTGCTGGAAAATTGTTTGAGTTGGCCTTTTCCCGTCCAGTGATTTCTATGTAGTCCACATCTAAGTAAATATGTAATCACAACAACATAGAATTATTTTAAAATCCAACTCTAGAATAGTAAAGTATTTGGAGACTTTGACAGCTTTGCCTTTTTACAGTTGAGAGGTATTTGAGGGGGCAGAGAAGAAAAGCCATTTTGGTTCTCAGAACCCTACAAAAGAGTGTCTAGATGAAATCTGATTCTCATAAAACAAGTACAATCCAAGAACATTGCACAGAATGACATGTGAGAAGAACAAATACAAGGAATACAGTAAAAGAAAATTTCAAAGGAAATGCACATTGGAATTCCTTAATTTGTGGAGTACATCTGTATCAGTGAATACAGAAAATTTGATTCTCCATTAAATTCTGACACTTCACACTTTTTTTACTGAGAGTCAAATCAGCATATTACAAAGACCCCTACAAAATCACATTCCATTAAGTCAAAACACATTTCAACCTTGGTGATGATTCATTACCTTCTATGCAGAATAAAACTTTGCACCAACCTCAAAAGTTTTCTTTCACTGCCAGCCAGATTATATATTAAGTTCTATAGAAATAATTTTTTTAAGCTTACTTTTGGCAACACTTGCAGTGTGAGTGATATGCAATATGACACCAGATTGAATTACTGTTACACATTATAAAAGACACCTA
>VZRF01010375.1:383260-424868 GCA_013396875.1 Vireo altiloquus | reverse complement strand
TGCTTTTTAACAATAATTTTTGGAGGGCATTTCTTCTTCAAAGAAATGCAGACGCCATTTTAGTGGTTTAATACTTCTGACTGTTTGCACACTTGCAGTACCAGTATATAGAAGAACAGATAGGATGAAGAGTGTCTTTTTGTTTTATTACTTAAAGAATCAGCTGCCAGCTAGAGTGTCAAAAAGCCCTCAGCACAATGTCATACTCCATATACTGTATATGCACCATATGTGTCCATCCATGCATTACACAGGAAATGTCAACATCGTGCAAAAGTTATAAAATAAATGTGTGTTACTAAAAATTAGATCCTTATATACATTACATGTACTTTCTTGCAATGACTGTACCAAACCTTAAAAGTAAGCAAGTTTTCAGCAATTAGGTCATAATTTATTTTTTCTTCAAATGTGGATGTTATAAACACAAAGATGGACTAGGGGGAAGGAAAGAAGGGAGGAACACAGAGAAGAATTTGACCAAAATCCCTGAATGCAAAGTACCACCCATTAGGAGGCTGTGACATGCGAAGAGCTTTGTCCTACAAAAACAGTACTAACTCTACATCAATAAAACTGTCTGCATGAATACTCACAGCTGGGTGATAAAAAGGGAAGACGAGAAGAGCTGGAGAGCTGCTCAGCCTCCTTTCAGTTGTTTATGAACCTCGTGCAGCAGCTGGGGGCCATTGATCTGGTGTGAGCTGTGTGGGTGCTGTGTGGGATATCAGGCTGCTCTCTGTGCGAGCAGCACTGCGCCCCGAGCAGCTGGGTTTGCTATCACGCTCATGGGCTTCATTGACTCCATTTCAGGGTCTCCCTCCCACAGAGCTGAATCTCAGGGACAAAAGATATGATCACAACACTTGTACAAGGTAGTCATTAAATGAATGTGGAGTTGTTAAACCACAGCTAGTTTTTCACATTTGATATTCTGATAGTCTTTCACAATGTGACAGGCATTAAAACTTTCCTGCATTTCTCCAGGTTTTTCCAGAAAAGCGAAACAGCTAATCAACTAATTTCTGAAGAATCTTAGCAAGGACAGCAATAAGTAGAATGAAACAAAAAGCTTCACCTAAGAGCAATCCTCAGAAGTACTAAAGGCATTTAAGCAGTAATAATTCAAGATTGTTTTGTTTACTAAATAGGTAATATCATAAATTCACTTAGTACCAGAGAACGTTCTGATAGACTTACACCTGATTTGTCCTCTACCAGGATGCATAGATGACCCCCATGTGAAAGCACTCAGTATATTTCTTCACTCAGTACACGACATGTGTACACCTTTGCAGAGGTTTAGGTGTACCCTGTGTGACTGGGAGACAGAAAACTGGTTGCACTACACCAATCACAAGACAAGAGCTTTGCCTTTTGGAGGCAGCCATGAGGAATACTGCAACAAGAAACCAGGAACAGGTAAACAGAGAGAAAACAGTGTACCACATAGAGAAGCAGAGGAATGTGATCAGTTGGAAAGACTGTGCATACATGCACAATTGTGCACATTGGAAAGGAGGGTCAAATCTAGACACAGCAAGTCAAGAACCAAAACTGACAAGAGGCTCTTTCCTCTGAAGGGAACCTGAGGTTTTCTGGACTCCTCATCTGTGTCTGTACTGGCCTGGAAGCCCACTTTCAGGCACTGGGCATCCTTTTCGAAATCCAGCAATGTCAGTGCAGGAAATTGAAGTCTTCCGCTGCAGACTCCTCAGGCAGCACATCCTTTTGTATCCAGTGGTAAAGATGTTCATCTGGTGTTCCTTATCCTTTTTATCAGTTAAAATAAGTGGATTCAGGGCACATGCAGTACTTAGTAAGTTTACAGTTGCAGAGCAGATTTCATCTGAAGTGGGTTAAATATGTTATGCAAGGAACTTGGATGGCAGCTTTAAGCAAACGGTACCCTATAGTATAAATGCAGTGATGAACATACTTTCCTTTTTCACAATAAGAGAACAAGGGAAGGGGGGTATGAACATAGTGTTTTGTAATTCCTCCAGGAATAAGAGTGCTATAAAAATCTTTACAGTAAAATTATTTAAATGACAGCAGAAGTAATTAAAATAAATAATAAAAAACCAAATTCAAACAAACAAACAACACACACAAAAAAAAGAAGAAAACTGCAAGAAACCATAATCTCCTTGAGATGTTTCCAGAATTTAAGTGGGCACAAATTGCAAAAGCAGGCTTCATGGTTCTACAGTGACATAAGAAGTAAAGCCTGGAAAGAGAACAGTCTTAATCTAATCATAAGCAGCTACAGAAACGCTGTGTCCCAGCTGTGATCTCTGGAGAACCATATTAACATAGGGGTGTTGCTAAATGTATGTGTCCCAAATAGTTGAGACCCATGGAGACCAACTTTAGATAATGAGCAAAAGAAGGTTAGCAATTGCTGAATATGAGCAGAAAGTAGCAGAGCTCTACATGTATCTATCCCCATACCACCTATAAAACTTGAAGTGCATTGAGCATAACATTTAACTTTGGCTGAACTTGATAAACAACTTGAACAGGGTAAGAAATGCTTCAGTAACCCCTCCAGCTTTCTGTGCTAACCCACTAATAATTCAAACATATTCAGGCAGATTCAACTGCAATACATTCCTAGTATATCCTTAACCATTCCAGTGCTAAATACTAGATCTCAGCTCTGCGAGAGTGTTTATGCACACAAGTCCTGCTGAAGTCAGTGCTGTACATCTCTGAGTGTCTAGCTGTCTAGATGCTTGTGCCAATTTTTGGACAAGAATTTCTTTTTAGAATAGGTTTTTGCACAAAAGAGGAATCAACTATAATACAATGGTAAAATCACACACAAAAAAATCACTAGTTTGCAATTTTTTTTTTTTTAATTAAAAGCCTGCTTCGTCTTAGTCTTCAGCTCTTCACTTACCCATCTACCATTTTGTCTGGTCCTTCACATTTGTATACACATAAAGTAGGTTGTTTCCCTACCTATTCTCGCTTTTAATTGGTGCACAGTTTCTATATGATTCTCTATCAAATCAGAGAAACTCTTTGATCTCTAGGATTTACACACTATGCACCTGGTGTTTGCTGAGCAAATTTTGGAAGCTGTAATAAACTGGAAAACATAAGGCCTAATTTTGTTTCTGTATCCTTTCTTTGAGGAGAGGGGAGGAAGGGATGAAGGTGTTTTTCCAAGTTTAGAGCAAATAGTTGAATTTGACTGTTGAATACTAAGTTACCATAGGACTTGTCTGACTTGCCACATCCTAGAATGATTCTTGAATGTTCAGCAGAATGAAAATTTTCAGTCTTATGGGTTGTTAGTTTAAAGTTTGTTGCATTTGTTGGCTACATTTTTTTTTCCTTTTTTTTTTCCTGGAAGAATTCATCTGGATAAATTTTTTTCTCTCCCCTTATATATAATAGTAAAAATATTTTGGAAGAGAACACTGAACTTCTTTACCTATCCAAAGTCTTGCAAAGTTGCTAACAAGTCTGCTATTTCCTTTCAGCTCTTCAGCCGACTGTAATTTAGTCATAACCTAAAAATCACTGTGAAGTGAGTGGTTAGTTCCTAGAAAATGATAGAAATCAGCTGTCACTTACATGACCCTGTAGGCTTCAGAACAGGGCTCTGCTATTCCCCAAAACACTGGTTAAGTGTGAGGCTAGGTAAAATGAAAACAGTAAAAAGCCATGAGAGAGAGAAAGAATACACCCAATTCCTTTCCTTTTCTTTCTTTGCATGTCGTCCTTTCTCTCTCTCTTTCTCTGTTCCTTTTTCTAAAGTGAGAAATGTAGTACTGTGATCAGAAAACCTAAGCAAATAGTATATCAAAAATATTTTAGTTCTAGGGTTAAGTTTTAGTAAAGAGGCTCTGATATTTGGTGTTATGAATTTCCCTCACTAGCATCATGTAAAGCTGTGGAATCTGCTAGAAACCAGCATTCTAATCCTTAAGATAAATATTTTTTAGTTCTGTAAGCAATATTGTGAATGAGAACATATGTCTGAAACAAATGGTAATAATACTCTTTTTTTCACCAGGTCATATCAGCATGAAATACGTGTTCTGTCATTTATAACAATAAAGGGATTTGTTTTATTAAAGAGTTGTTTATTCATACACGCTATGCAGCTGCTAATGTCAGTTTATCATTTTGATCTTGTTTTGTTCATTATGTGGCAGCTGGAGGTCTGCTCTCCATGGGCTTTGCAGCGGTCAAAAGAAGACTTTCTTGTAATTTGAAAGGCTCTATTCCTTAAAATGAGCTTGACATCTTTCAGAACATAGTCTACTTTGCTAATGCCAGACTATTGTACATAGACATATATTTCAAATATGTTTTCTGATGAGGTATTTTATATACATATATGAATCTTTATACATAGTGCTAAAGATGGAGATTCTTAACTGTTTTCTGTTCTAATTTTCTTGTGGACCCTTAAAAATCTGTCTCCCTTATCAAACACAATTTTATATTTTGCGGTTTATTTTAATGACTTATTAGAGTGGTAAAGTGAAGCAGTAGGATCAATTAATAACGTGACTAAGCAAATTCATTTGTATTTTTCATTCTTGTTTTTTTCCTTATAGAGTTGTACTGTAACTGAAACTCACAAAAAAATTAAAATGTTTCTATTTCTTTCAGAAAAGATCCACTCTGGAGGAATGACTATGTGTGATACCAGTTCCTTTCAAAACTGAAGACATAATAAAGTGGTGAAGGATTTATCTATCTAAAATAGGAAGTGAAAATGAATCAACTTTATTATACAGATTTCTTTGGTTAAGGGTCTGTGGATGTGTGTGTGTAAATGCAAAGTAAACACTACTATTTTTAGAGGTTGCTTGCAAATGAGAGAGACTTTGGGTTTTGTTTAGGAAGCAGATAGAACTCTAATAATTTTTTTTTTACTCCTCACATATAGGGAAAATCAGGGTTTGACATGTTTCCTTTTTTATTTTACCTCAAGGATAGGAAGAACTGGAGTGAGATGTATCATACTTTTGTGTTGTCCTGACAGAAGTAAACATGTAGGCTCAAGATGCTCATTTGAATGTAGCCTATAATTTCAGTGAAGAAAATAGTGAATTTCCCATTCAATTATTAAGAAATGGATATTTTAGTCCAGAGGGATTTAGAAGCTGATAGGATCTGTTGTTTGCATGAAAGTAAAATTTATAGTTCTTTGAAAACCTCACACTGAGTAGGTTTACGTCTGCATGAACTGTTTTGAGATTAATTTTTGTATAGACTTGTTAGAATTTTCACAGAATTAAAGCAACACAGGGGAAAGAAGAGGTTTTTCTCCTGTGTAAACCTCTATAATCTTCTCTGTCTTCTTGAACTTTGTTCATTCAGCCCATTGGGGCCAAACTCTTACATACTATAACAATTTTCAGCATTTTCCATCTCTTCTATTTTGAGTTGTTTGATTCTGCTGAGTTCAGTTGTAAGTCCTGGCGAGAGTTTTAAAGATGACCTTTATATTTAAACTGTTATGAGGAATATATCCTGAAGGAATTGAGCACATACATTTCAGTGTAACACTGTTGACTGAGACACTCCTCACCATCTCCTAAAATCTCTGTCTTTACCCCCATTTTAACTTCTTGAGGGTGAATTAACTTGGTAACCTAATGACTTAGTTTTTTAATAAACATTTGGATCCAATGACATAAACCAGCAAGACAGGCTCATAGNAAGTTTATTTCCTTCCAGCTTTAACAGTGTGAGAAAACTAGCTTATATTTTCCTGATTATTATTCTTACTTTTAAAGAAATCATATATTTTTGTACTTGAGACACAAATTATGCTTGCATGAGGACAAGCATAATTTTTGTTCCAGGACCACATTTATTCCAAGTATTTGACTATAATGATGTAAAACACAAAGCAATACATAACTTGGATTAACATTTATGGATCCTTCTTAACAATAAACATTTCTTATACTTCCATTATGCACATTTTTCGGATTTTTATATGCATCATACATTATTCCTTCAATAAAGCAATGGAGAGAACAAACAGTTTCTTTGTTGAACACCATTTCATCTGGAATTCTGAGGATATATTTTTTTAGCATTGTGTTAAATTGTTTTGTAACAGATGGCTCTAAATCCAGCTGAAGAACATGTATTTGGAGTAAAATTGTTCTTCCAAGAATACACAAATGTTATATTATTCAGACAAATTAATTTACTATTTTAAAAACACGTACATACTAACATTCATGACAATGATTAATCAAGTTTACATAAGAGTTTTAGTGTAACTGTAGAAGATCAGTCATGTTTATCAAACTCAAGCTAATAGCATTCCTTAGTATCCCAGCTCTTTTATGTCCCTGCCTTAAGTCTTTATTCTTGTAAACTTCTCACTCATATGGTTTTGTACTCATGAGTGAAAGATTAGCAATGAACCAGACTAAAATACACTCAAGTTCTGTCCCCCTTTTTCTGACTTTTTTTCTTAGTAGCTATTCAGTTTTAGTTCTTCCTGAGACTCTGACAAACTGCAAAAGTGCTGAAATTACTTTTCTGTTTTTTTATGGGGACTTAGCAACTTATACTTCTGTTTATGAAACACTATTTTGACTGTGTACCTGTTTCTATATTATATATTGGCTTAAGAGTCAAGAAGTCACCCGTTACATTGTGAGATGTCTGTATGCTCTTGAAAGTCCAAGTTCTGTACATGCTTGACTCTGTGTCCATAATGATGTTCTTAGTGACATAACAGTGTATGTGCACATTTTAAAATTCTGTGATACTGAAATGTAATGCTGGAAAAAACCAATCCTACCTTATTATTCTATTTGCTTGTTGATAGTGTCAAATAAACTGGAGAGACAAAAAAAGCCAGTAAGCTATTTTCACATTCTTTCATGAAGCATCTAATCAAGCTCATATTTATCCATGTAAACTGTAATTTTTAAATCAGTGTTTTTTCAGGTCTGAAAAAATCTTCATCAGTTCTATATTGCCCTCCTTGAATTTAATACATTGATGTTAAAAAAAGATCTCACTATCAAAGGCACAGAGCCCACAACAACAGGGGATTTCAAAGGAAATATGTGTCTTCCATCTCTGACTCAGTGAAGTACATTATACAGTGCTGCTGATTTATAAGTAACAGTTCTTAGATCTTTTAACTAGAGTCATTGTGACTTGGATAATTGCCAGTATCATTGAAATACAGCAAAGAGTATCAGTAAGTACTCAGTATTGCTCTTAGAAAATGTCCTCAGGAAATGACTATAATAATATTTTTTTGCTATCTGTCTGAACTATTACTATGTGTTACCAAATGATTTCTATGAATTAAAAATCTTAAATGTAAATGAAGCTGCTTTTTACCTGCTTCCTACTGCTAGTATCTCAGAACTTACTTGAGAAAAATTCCCATTTTTTTGTGAAAGGAACTGTAATTTGTAGTATCATTAATACATATAAAAATGAGGTGAAATTTGCTGTCTCAGCAATAGTTCTTTGTCAAAGAAAAATGATTTTGTAAATAATTAGGTAAACCCTAAAGTGGTAGTCATAACAAACAAATGGAAATAAAAATGTTTCTAATAGCCATGTCTTCTCAGCACAATTAAAGCAAGAGACTAAATATTGTAAACAACTTTTTATCTGCCAAAACATGAGTTCAGAGAAATTATCTTCTTTTATTACAGATGACACCACAAACAACCAAAGCAGCAGTGTAACTTTGCTCTTCACATTTGCTTTGCATGTTAGAGATGCCATCAAGCCCAAACAACAAAGAAACCAAGCAGCAACCAACAGAACAGAAAACAGCAAAAAGCCTTTTAGATTTTTAGATTTTGATACTTAAATGAAGAAGGAAATAATTTTAAACGGTTTGCCTTAAAAATGTGTTTAAAAACATTCATTAGTATTTGACTAAAACTTGAAGGTATTTTTGAACAAAAATAATTACTTTAAAGTTATATTTTATTGAAGGTTTAATGCCTGAAGATAAAAATAGAAAAAATACTTTAGTAGCATAGAAATATAAAACTTTATGTACCTTTCCTCAGATAGCTGAGGCAGCAGTTAACCCTGGCAATACTGAGGCAGGGTGGGGTGTTCAAAGTTATGAAGATACTAGTCAGCATCTTCAGTATATGCCTCTCCACCATCTTTTGACAATTTTCAGTTGTACTTTGACAGCAAGTGTTGTGCTATTTAAAACAGAGCTGGAAAATCAAACCCACTCCAGCTGCTCCTTTTTTCCCCTGCCTCTCCGATAATGGAGGAACTTCTAGAGAGATTATAAATCGGAATCACACTTTTCTGAAAATCGCAATAATCACAGCAATATTAATAACAAAGAGGGTACAACAGAGAGATGGTGTTTTATCCACAAAAGGGATAAAACACCACTGAAGGGATTCACCACAGAAGAAATGAGAGTTTTCATGGCTTAATGCCTGCATCCCCCTCTGCAAAGCATTGAGGAGCTGCATCGAACAGACCCCCTGGGAAGCTAGATCATCCCTGTTGCTCTCCTCGGATGTCTTCCCTTCATCAGTTTGACTCTGTGCAGCTGCCTCCAGCACCAGCATTGCTCCACTCAGCTCTGCTGGGGTTGGGCTCCACACAGCTTGGCCCTCTGCCACTGCTGCTCTCTCTCGTTTCTTTTTCTCACAGTGGCATCTTGGGCTTGCTGTCGCTGTCTTTCAGCACTAAATCACAAAAGCTGTGGTTTAGAGGAACAGGACAAGGAACTACCAGTGGCAAAGAGAGTTTAGGCCTGCCAGGATGACCCAATGCCTTTTTCCTGTGGAGATCCAGGCTAAAATGGCCAACTTCCCATTTCTGGGCCCTTATTTTTTTCCCATGGAAAGCTCGCCTTCCCAGCAGTGACATGCGTGGTATTGAACAGACAGCTCTAAAAGCTCCACCCCCTTGTCTCTGTACTCGGGACAAGTCCGTATTTGCATTACAGGTTCTTGACACTGTATGTCTGGATAGTCAGTGTCATACGAAGAAAAATAATTTTCTTTCATCCAGGCTTGTTAATTTGTACTCCATGTTTGAGACACATGAGCCTTCTCTTCAATTAGGAACATAGGATGTGATCTGAAAGCCATGAGCAAAACTCACAAAATATCAGACCAGATAAACAATGAGTGCTGTACAGATATTTTTTCAGAAACGGAAGTAACCTGTAAATATTTCTGGAAGAGAAAAAAAACACAACATGCAACAGAGAATGGGACAACATTCTGAGCAGGTCTAATAAAATTACCCTTGCTTCAACAAGAGACATGCTTTTGCCATGGACTGGTTTGTAAGCATTTAAAATGAATAGCCATTTACAATCATTGTAGTTATTGGTGCTGATTTCTTTAAGTGTAAATTGTGGAAAGTAAAGGTACTGCTTTTCAGTACAAAATCATTGGTTTATACAACACTGAATGGATTTTTACTCTTCTCATTTTGCACATTGAAATCTTCCTCCAAATAATATATAGTGTAGGTATTTCTTTTCCTCATCTTGAGGACTGCTTAACAGTTTGTGACATTAAAAATATCTCTAGGCACATTTTTAGCCTGGTTTCCTGAGGAAACAAGGCTTAGGCAGTCATGCTGTCTGTATGTCTGTGTTTCTCTCACTGGTACTCAGGAGTGCCTTGGACAGTTTCAGCAAAATTTGACAGACATCGAGTTTTCAAAGATATTAAGCTCTTTCAACCAGCCTGCAAAAAAATATTGCCCTGGGGCCTCATTCAGGCTCCAGAGCTGTTTGTTTGATCCATCAGATTTGAGTTGTTCTGTTTAAGCTCACCCAGCAGCCAAGAAATAGTAACTAGCCAGGCATTAAGCTCACAGAGAGCTGCTGGTCAGTTGGCACCGCTGCATTTTCACAAAGCCACAGTGCGTGATACTTCTTTCTGAGCTATCAGCAAGAAAAAATTGATAGGAACCTGACAGGTTGTGGGTAGACTCCATGCAGGAGTACAGACATGGCTGCGTAGAACCACAAAGCACTGGGTTTTTAACCACTCTATAAAATAAATTCCAAGAAAAAACCCGAAAAACAAAATAAACTCAATAAAATAACCTCTATAATTTTGTCACAGAACTACTTAAGTGATGAAACACAACACAGGGTTCAAAACTCACCACCATCCAAATATGTACATAACGCATCTGTTAGGAAGCACTCAGTATCTGAAAGTGACAGAAACAGGCACGAATATCCAGAACTTGTGTGAACACGTGAATATCCAGTATGCATGTGTATCTACATGTGTGTGCATGTAAATGCATATGCATACTTGCATATGAATGCACTAATCCTTGCATCTTCATAAGCTGAGGGACATAGTCCGTATAAAACCCCTCAGATTCTGTGCCCTTGGTATTTCCAGCACATTCTGGCCTCAGGACACCTAGATGGTGCTCCTCTACTAGATGGCGGAGCACAGTGTTTGGCCAGTAAGATTAAGGTCAACTCTCCCAGTTTGGATCAAGCTTACTGATTTGGCTGTCCTAAATAAAAGCTCTGGATAAACTATGTTGTTTGTCACTACCAGGCCTCATATTACATAACTACAATGTGAGCTGCAAATAAGCTTCACAAGGGCAATGGTATCACAGAAACTTTCTAGTAGTTCTAGAAAGCAGCTTTGTTTCAGAAAAGAAGTCAGAAACTATTTCACAAATTTCTTTTATTGCCAAAAAATCTATTTCAAAATGTGTTAACCATTTGCCTTTGCTCTTTACCATGAACTGCTGTCTGTCTTCAGTTAAGTACAAAGTGGTTGGAGACAAATGATCAAGGCAACAATTTAAATTTTTTTATTTTTTAATGAAAAATGTGTATTAAAAATTTATAACAAAATTGAAGGAAAAACCCCAAAACCAACATTTGAAGGGCATAACAGAGTGGACAGCAAATGTTCTGTAAGTAACGCCAGCAGGCAGGAAATAACATAGATTAAATTCAAAGCAGCCATTCGTGTCTTCAGTCTCTCCAAGAATGCTAGTATAAATCCAGCTGGCACCTCAGGTAGCTTCTCCAGCCACATCTGCCTGACTCATTTGGCTGTGTCTGATACTTCTATTTTTTTTCTTTTTTTCTTTTTTTTTTTTTTCTTTCTTTTCTTATGGAATGGTCTAACTGCTAGGAAAAGTATAATTCATTTATTTCAGAATTTCACAGAACAGATAATTCACCACGTGGCAACTTCTCTCCTCATCAGGTTTTTCCTGCTGTTGAATGCTGAGCAGGAACAACTGAACAGCTATGACTGCCATGCTTCATATTATTTAGAGAGGCATGGCTGTATTTCCATCGCATGTTTGTGGTTTTCCTTTTTCAGCAAGATGCCCAGTCATGAGCTTGAAGAAATGCTAACTTCTTGCTGTTGCACCTAGAAAGCCCTGAAACAAAGACAGCAGTATATCAGTGAGCAAATAGGTGTTCAGTCCAAATACGTAAAGCACTAGCTGATTAGCATGGTGCTAGTCCAAAATGTTTTCACAAGAATCTAGAAATAATTTTACTCCAAAAATTATGTGGCCAGATCTCACCTTTGTTTAATTCTATTGAATTTTGGCTTAAAATCAGGAAAGATTTGGATAACTGGCTAGAAAAGGATTATAGTCTCAAAATGTGAATCAAGACTTTCAAAAGCCTCTAAATTGGAAGGGGAGTTTTGTTACAAGCTGTCTTTCTTTATAACAAGACAACATGGGATTATGGAATTTAAACGCTTTGTATTTTAGTTATATGTTTTTTAGCTTATGAGAGTACAAACTATTTCTCTACTTGAAATAAATGTCTTCTGTATATCTGCATGTATATGATGCAGTCATCCTGGAAAATTGTATAAAAATTCCCAGTTCAGATTTGAGTTAGAAGTGTTATGTGAAACCTCCAAATGGCAATACTCTATTGCACACACACACACAAAAAAAGAACATTAGAAATAAAAAAAAATGCATTATTCATTCTATTTCTTTATGCCTGCACAGCATCAAGCAAACAACTAGCTCTCAATAAACCATAAGAAATAACAAATAAGCACAAGAGAGTACATCTGAAATAATCCCAAAGAATTAAGGCCAAGTAATTACAGCTTCTTAGATATGTTGACTATAAAGGAGTGTTTTCCTTGAGGGAACTTGAGGTTAACCATATGGCATACTGACCTAATCTTCAAAGGTACAAGAATGGGAGGCTTTGGATGAAGCATGGCATTGCTGTCTAATTCTGTGACACAGAAGAACAACTTACGTAGCTCTGTAGATAATTTGGTAGTCTTTGTTAATAAAATAGTTGTGTAAATTAATATTATGGCCAACATTCAAGCATAATGTTTTAGGATATAAAGAGAGGAGTGATAGAGCCAGGAAATCAAGTCGCCTATGTGGAACAGTGATTCACTGCAGTGTGAATCACTTGTGTCTGAAGGCAGAACTGGTCCTATTTGTGTTTTGCATTGTGTCAATATTTCCATGGCAAGTCATTGGTTTCAGGGCTTCTATCTATGGAAAATGGATTTTAAATTAAAACTGGTACACAAAACACCAGGCCAACAGCACAAGTGTTAATTACTGGGAGTTATAAGTGTTTCCCCATATAAAAGCCATTTGGGTCATTTGTATATATTTTTAAAGACAAAATTAATTTTGAAATGAATATTTGAACCATATTTATATCTTGTGAACTTGAGAGGAAAAGATCTGTGAATTTTACTGTCTCTCTTTTTTTTTCAGCTTTTATATTATTGTTCATTCTTTCCACTACCTATTCTTCGAATCCTTACTACTTTGTACCACAGGCATTTTTGTTTCAGGATTTGTTTAGCTACAGGTGTAAACCCAGTTGACCTCTGAGAGCCTGATTACATAGTCAAACAATAGCAGACTTTTAACTCCCAATGTGTTCCTTGCAATGGGACTTATATTTATGGTTTATTTCCTAGCTATTCCATAATAAGCAAGATGAAAATTTGAGTTATAAGAAAAAATGTTTTTAGTTTTAAAGTATAAAAGGTCTTAATGAACACTGTGTGATCAGAGCAAAATCTTTTCAAATAATGACAGTACATGAATAATTCTAGATTTCCCAAACAGACCAATTGGTATGAACCCAAGAGTCATTGGTTTCTGTCTGGCATTTGACAGGAATACTTAAAACTTCAGGTGTGGCAAACTCTGAGCTTTTTAGCAAAATGATAGAAATGGAGGTGGAGGAGATTTTTTTCTATCGAGCTTGGGAGATGGATGAACTGGACACTTCTATGTAAGCCCATTACCTGTGTATTAAGCATCAGTAATACAGCTCTATAATTTGAGGGTTTCCCACCATGAAAATAATTTTTTTTCTTAACTCCTTTTCTCCAGAGTTTAGTGCTTTAGGATTTGCATGTATTTCGCATGGGATCTCACATGTATTTCATTACCTGGCACCTACCTTAAAATAAGTAAGGCTGCCTGACACCATTTGGTGAAAGGGGAATAATTTAATAAGTGGTGACAAAGATTAATAGTACTAGGACATCATTATACCCTCTGTGAAGCTTGTTTATGCTAGAACATTCTATCTTGGAAATATCTGAAATGTTCTGGTCTAACTCAATGTGGGTTGGTTTTTTTGTTTTGTTTTTTGCGTTTTTTTTTTGGCACATTGAAAAACAGCTAGGTCAAGTTACAAAAGTTTTTGCTAAGGGGAACTTTTACCTCTGAAGAAATGATGGAGTTTAGACACTTCTTGCTTTCTCAAATTTAAGGAATTACCTTTCATTCATGATTATTCCTATTGTTAAGGCAAATAAAATACCATCTCACAATTATGACAACGTCCAAACAAATTAGTAACACCACTTAAATTACCATTAAAGTGTGTTTAGGATAGCAAATATAAACTCTAATAAGTATTCAATAAAATATCAAATCAGAAACATAATGCTCTTTCATAAATACTAAGGAGACAAAATGATGAAGATGATTTAAAACCTTCTTAGAAGTTTCTTCGACTGAGGTCAACACTACAACACTCCATCTTAATCTTAAGAGCTTTAATGCTCCCCCACCCCACATTTTAAGTTTTAGGTTTTGTTAAATTAAAAGGACAACTCAGAATGACTACATAACTGTGATGACATCACCTTTGACATCACCTGTTACCCATGCAGTAATCTTGTGTCACTTGTCTCATGAGAGTTTCTTCTTTCACAAAGAAATGTAGCTAATACCATGGGTAATAAAGAGTTTTAAAGTTCTGAAGTCCAGCTTTTCTTTTTAATAGGGTACAGAGATCCTAATTTGAACTTGTAGATTTTTCAAAAGTTCCTTTTTAAAATTTGAATAATTGTATTTAAGGTCAGAAAAAAATTTATTTATTACTACCACAAGGTATTCAGGTCTGAAACATAGAAAGAAGATAAGGAGTTTCTACCAAAAAACATTTTTCTGCATAAAGTAAACATGGTGAACTTCTACTTCTCATTTTTGTGAAGAAATATTGTTTTTCTTTTCCTCTTCTGGCCTAAATTTAAAAGTATGAATTTAGGTCTTAACCTGAAAGTACTCAGGGAAGATGAAGGAAGAAATCATCACCCCTCCACTTCTTGGTGTGGAAGGTTGCTGACAACAGTGCACAAGGCTGCACAAAATAGGAGTGACAAACAGATGGGAATAAAGATCAGAATCTTATTTTCTTCTCCATGTGACTCAGAAAAGCAACTCCTTGTGAGAGTGATATGTACTTCATTTGAATGGATGTTACATTTCCATTCTGCCCTCGCAGCTCAGCAGTCAAGAGTTATGCACATATCACAATTCTTCTGACTCCAAGCAAAAAAGTGGTAGTCAAGATAAAGGGGAACAGTTAAAGGTCTTGGATTTCCTGTGGCATACCCACATATGCACTGTGGACACTGTAAGAAAATATTTCGCAGCTCCTATTGTCTTTACTTTTCCAAAAAGTGGAAAATTTTCTCTAAAGTGTTAGTGGATTCATTATCTCTGACATGGATTATCTGTGTGCTTCTGCAGGTGGATGTTGCTCTGCAAGATTTTAGCAGAAGTCTTATAAAAGGATGCTCACTCTCACTGGGGGCCCCCTTCAACACTTAATTTTCTCATTCGATTATTTCACTCTTGAAGCTGCCAAGTAGAATTTTAGCTAATGCCTACAGAGAGTTTAGCAATAGTACTTTGCCCACTGCACTCTGTGGCAAGGCAGGGCTGTAGGAGCTGTCAGTATGCTTGGAATGTAGTAGGATTTCTTTGGAGAAACTGTTTATTTTAGAAGCTTACTGCCATTAATAGAAAACAGCCTCAAAGATATGCATGTTTCTTGCCATCTATAGGTGTTGCATTCAGAAATTTGTCTCTTTAGTCAAAATTAGAAGAGTTTTATACTATATTCATCAAAATACGACTTTTCTTAAATGAAGATTGCAAAGCTGTTATAGATGTCAAAGAGCAGCAGCTGTCTGCTCAGCTGGAATCCAGGTATTCAATAAGAGCAGTCCCCATTATGTGGCTTACTGTGCATAAAAGGATATAGGTGAAAGATGACTCATAATGTTTGCCTAATAGGCTCTTGAATCAGCTGAGATATATGAAAGACTAAATACCTTCTGCTTGTATGCTGCAAGGGGAGGTCTGTTACCTTCTGCTTGTATGCTGCAAGGGGAGGTCTGTTATAAAAATGTGTACCTATTAAAGGATTTAGTAATGTCTCCACCCTTAGAGATATGCAACACCTGTCTAGAGAGAGCCTTGAACAATCTGTTCAAGCTACCCTTGTTTTGAGCAGGCATGTTGGACTAGCTGATCTCCACAGGTCCCTTCCAGCTTCAACCCCTCTGTGATCCTCCATAATAACAGCTATGTGATAATGTGCAAAGACCAGTTAAATTGGGTGCCTTTCCTTCCTTAGCCATATTACAATTGCTAATTAATCTAATTTAGGATGCCTGCAAGAGTAAACAAATTAAAACTGGTTCAACTCCAGCTTTTTTTCACTTTTTTTATAGTTCTGAGTCCAGAAGAAAACAAATTAAAAATTGCTTTTATTCCCAAAGAAGTTAAAATACTTTATTTTTTCTTTTTACCACTTTGTGTAATTTATTTCCTGTCAGTAAAATGATAATTAGTCATAATTCAAATAACTTCTCTAAATTTCCATGCTTCTATAGACAGAGTTCAGTAGCAGAATTAGCTGATTCATTTTTTGATAGTAAGCAATACTTGCCCCCGAGCCACTGGGAGTTGTACTTAAATCCTCGCCAATATAGAAACAAGAGATGAAAAGTGATAACTCTTTTTCATCCTTGAAGTTTCAGTACTAAAATCTCAACATGAAAAGCTCCTGAGACATGAAATTTTATAGTTATGTTTTTTCTGGGTGAAAAACATAGTGGAAGTCATTCTGGCTTTATAATAATTAACTCATTTTGAGCTCAGTGCAGCTGGTTTCATAGTAATTAAAGTACTGTGGCTTAAAAATTCAATACAGAGACCATAGAATAAATAGAATTGAACTTCACACTGCACACACTGAATTGCACTAGGCAGTTGGTGTATTGTTGTTCCTAACATTTGGTTTTTTCTTGGTTGTTCTGATCCAGATGGCATGCAGGCTCCTCTTCTAAAGATTCTTGTTCCAAGCTGTAAATTTGGAGGTTTGCATGTTTGTATTTAGCTTATTAAGAGAATCACATTGTGGAAAGATACTGTTATGAATATCGTAGGCAATGAAGCTGGCTAAACGTTCATAAAAAAGAAACCAAATGGCCAGTTTCATATGGGGATCTGTTCTTGTTTTTTGATTTTCTGGGCTTTTTAAAGTTTTAGTTATTGGCATTTTGGGTTTCTAATATTACTTTATTTTATTTATGCAGATTTTTTTGCCATTCAAGGGTTAAATCAGAAACCACATAGACTTTGACTACAGCACCTCCCCCACCCTTCATCCATTAGAAGACTTTGAACTCAATTCATGTCTGCAATCCTCCTTCCATTACAAAGTAATGTCAAGATCCCTGCAAAGATTGTGTTCTGTTTAATGTCTTATCTGTCATCTAGTTAAATCCTACTGTTTGACATTTAGAATTATCTCTAATAGCTTTGCCACTTTCCTAGGATCTTCGTACCCATTCAGCATAGCTGTTTTTACTAAAAAAATAGATGTTTTTACATCTTTACTAAAATAGTATGCCTAAAAACATATAACATATATGTTCATATATATATTTGTTCAAAATCTATACATAGATTTTGAAATTGTAAAAGGCTATATAAACATCAAGTCCGTGGAGATTCAATCATGTTATTGCAAGTGTAAAGAAAAGAAAACAGATGTCATACACGAAACTTAAACTACCTTAATCATAAACAGAAAAGATTAAAAGAAGGGAGAAACTAGTGGTTGCTGTTAGTCTTACCACAATGAGCTTCAAGATTACTTCTCACAGTTCTCCGCTTTTCAAAATGGAATTTTAAAAAACAGTTAAAAACCTGAAGTCTTTCCTTTTCCAGGCTAAAAAAACCCAGTTCTTTCAGGCTTTCCTTACAGGAGAGGTTCTGATCTCCTCTGATCATCTCTGCGCCTCTGAACTGAACTTGCTCCAACAGGTCCATGTCTTTCCTGTGCTGGGACCCCAGAGCTGGATGCAGAGTTCCAGATGGGGTCTCACCAGGGCAGAGTGGAGGGACAGAATCTGTAGCCCTTCCCTTGTCCGCTGATGGAGTCATTCCATCATTCAAGGCCACTGGCTTGGTCAGGCAGGGCTTGTCCTTGGTGAAGCTGTGCTGGCTGTCTCAAATCATGTCTCTGTCCTTCATATTCCTTAGCATGGCTTCTGTGTCTTGTAAGTAAAAATAACTTTCCCTAATATGTAATTATTCATATGAATTAAGGGAAAAATTTCTACTACAATACAGGCTTGACTGTACTGTAGTAGCATTAATCTGATATTCAGACTAAACTTCCATCTTTGAGATCAGCCATTTAAATTATATGCAGCTTTACTCTGCAAATTAGAGCATTACATTTCTTACGCTCAAACTTCATTTTTTAGTTTAGCCTAGTCAGAATTCATTTTTTTTTGTCAGAATTTATTCTGTTTGCAATTTTCTGGAAGCATTTGGCACACAAATTCATTGCTACTTTCTTCAGGGAGCAATGAATCAGATGTACCCTTCTCCTTCCCTGGCCTCCAAATGGTGCTTCTGATTCTCTGCCCCAGTATACCAAGTCCTTGTTTGTACCTCCCTAATTCTCTATGGGATAGCATTGCAAATGAAATTCTCTCTGTTTGAAGTGCAACAGGTAAACTTGAAAGAGTCATCAATTAGCGAGATAACTATAGTGGTGGTGAGGGATTCAGCATCAGGGACATTTTGGCTTCTTGCTGTCATTTGCACTAGGAGAAGCTCTCTGACATTGCAATGTACAGACATGGTGGCAAAGCATTCACTGTAATACAATGACTCAGTCAAAATGCAAAGGAGAAGTACACTTTCCTGTGTTAACACAGGAAACAGGAGTGGCCAGAAGAGAGGACATTAGTGTACATCATAATACATCAGAGTGGTTGTTCTGACGTGGATAAGGAAAGCCATGTCCATAAAACCTGTCACATGCTTCTGTGGGTGTAATATCTACAACGAGCAGGATGACAAGGCCTTCTGAATGACAGAATTTGCCCCCTGAATCATAACGAGATGCCTACACCAAAATTACTAGAAACAGCACAATATATCTGTGACTGAATGCTTTCAAATAATCCTGGCATTTCTTTTCCCAGCTGAAATCTCCTGTTGACTAATTTATTTACCAAGGTACAACTTAAACACTGATGTCCACGAAAAAAAGCTTCTTTAACCTGACATTTTCCTCAAACTCTGGTATTTGTGCCACAGTCCTCTGCTACCCATCCTGGTACAGAGGTCTGTAATTTTATTTAAGCTTTTACTGACTGCAGTGACTGATGTTAAAAACAAAGTCTGTTCCCACATTAGCCAGTGAAAACCAAGCCAAAGCATCAAGTCCAGAGGGTGACTGTACTGATGGCCACAGACTCAGCATCACAGACAAGTCCCCACCACCACCATGCTAGAAGAGAATGAACACAAGCAAGCAGGGCCATAGGTGAAAATGTGGCAAATGCTATATAAACAGCTAGTTATATGTTTCAGCTAATTAATTCAAAATACATCTACTCCAGATTCAGTTTACATTACTAATGATCAAGCAGTGCAAATATCTGATATCAGAGACTACCAGATCTTTTTAGGGGTGGGAGGGAAAGGGCTGTAATGCATTTTCAGTATCTTAGTTTCAATATTTAAATTGATTTTTAGCAAACTTTTGAAAATTTCCAGCTAAATGCTTTTGAAAATGGCCTGCTAAACTGTGGTGACTTGAGCATTGTAGAAGTCTGTGTATGACTGCAAACACTGTGAAGAATCTGTTTTTGATGTTACTGTGGCATGGAAGCTGGACATATTTCTTTGTTTTGAATCAAATACTATCTATATATGGAGATAGGTAACAGTAAAGGAATAGATGTAAATAGATTTAAGTCTTCAAACTGCCTGAAAACTGACCAAAAACCTAAAGGATGAAAGAGAACTACAAACTGAGAAAGAAAACTACAAACTGAGAAAGAAAAGATGAACTAATACATTCTCTCCATTAGAGCTAAGAATGCTGCAATCGTTCTGGGGTTCAATCCAGGACATGTGATGGTAGTTAGAGAAGTGTCTATATGTAACAAAGAAGCAAATGTAGCTCCTGCTGCTCAGCATTTTTCAAAGTTTATTTTATATCCCTGGTCACTGCTATTTGTATTCCTGTGCAACATAGTAGGAAAAGTACCATGAAATATTTAGAGAAGTTGTCCCTAGGGAACTGCTTTTGAGCAAGGTGGCATGAGGTTCTACAAGTTTACTGTAAAGTTATTGAAAGAGTATATTTACTTCTCAGAATGTCACGTTGACTCTGAAAAACACCAAGTGCAAGCTAATCAACATTATATTCTGTATTCATTACCAGAAACTGTATGGAAATACATTGTTTCCTATATAGAAAACTGTAAAACACAGTTTGTAAAATAACAAACCTATGTGGCACAATTTTCTCAAATTCCTTCACTTCCTGTACCTCAAAGATGAGTTTGAGAGACTTAAACTGTGTTACATAGTGTTTGGCTCAGGAATGGAAAACAGATTGTAAAATTGAGATTTGGGCTTCTTTTTTAGAAAAAAAAAGCTAAACTTTCTGCTCAAGTTCCCTTTTGGAACAGAAGAAATTCCAGCCTGAGATCCCTACATGATTGCAGCTGGCTGGCAAGGCAGCCTGAGGTAGACTTGGTCTCTCTGTGCCCCGTACCTTCTCCTTCATTCAGATGCACAGCAAAGCCAGGACGTGTCCCAGAAACTACAGTGCCTAAAGCATCCAGTGGGAAACGTAACCTGCCACCAAGCCCTGAATGCCTTCACGTTCTCTTCGGTGTTGGAGCAAAAATAAACAAATGTGCTAGTGACTCATGTATGGCTGAGTGTCACAGAGCTAGAAATTTACCTAAAATTTTGCAGTGTTGGGAATTTTTTGACAAATGGTACACCCACCCTATAACCAAACCAGAGTAATCAAACCCAAGCTATGCTTTATGTATACTTTATTGTAACAGATGGTAAATTGCTATGTCTGAAGGGATGCTGATGGCTTCAGGCTAGCAGGACACCAGTTTGCCATTATAGTTAGCATGAGGCAAAAGCAGAACAGAGTAAAAATATCTGGCAGCAGCATTCAACCTGGTGGGGACATGTAATTTCTTCAGATTCTCTGACTCTTGAGTTAATCCAAGCCCTAGTCTATTATCACAGGTGTTCAGCCATCCCCTATGCATCTCTGGCTGCCTTATTCCCATTATCTCAGTTAACAGAATAACGAAATACCTTGGGTTAGAGTGTAAGGGTAGGCACTAGGACTTCCCTGTGGTCCTTTCCTTCAACACCTTCGTTTTGCTGGAATTAAATTGTTTCGTCTTATCCTACTGTGATATGGCCTGTCAGGACACTGCAGCAGACTTAGGCTTCTAATTACGCTTCCAGCCCTCAGGAGAGCTGACATTTGGGTTGTTAGAGGGATCTTTTGACACGCAAAAGGTCTCTGCCATCTCTAAGACTAGCTAAGCACAGCACTGCAAGCATTCTGCTTTGTTGAGTAGCGGGCAATGCGAGGTACAAAGTAAGAGCAAGAATTTATGTTAGCTACAAATGGAGACTTTATTGCAGAACTCTGGCCAGGCATGCTAGATTTGCTCATTTAAAAAGCATACGTCAAATCATCAAAATATTTTCCATTCTCTTTTCAGACTATCTGCATATAATGTATGTATATAGCAACTTGTGTTTCTGAAAAATAATGAATAAATTATATGTATAAAATGTCCATAGAATGACAATAGTTTAAAGAAAAATTAAAGCATGCGAACTTGCCCATTTCTGGCATATATTTTACTCATTTCTAACTTTTAATCTCTTAAATAGCTGTCTTTTGTCTTTTGTACAAAAATGCCCTAGAATTCTCACACAATTCAGTCTTTCTCTACTTCTAAGTCCTTCTTCTACTCTTCCCCTTTCTACACCACTCTCTTTTAATGAGACACTACTATTTCTAAATAGTAAATCTCAATCTGCTTTCAAAATCCAATTCTTGCTTTCCTGTTAAAGACAGTTTTGCTGACTGTAGAGACAAGACAGGACATTAACAAGCTTCCCATGACACACTGTATTTATGTCTAATACTTTTACAGCTATTACTCCCGTCCAACACAAGGCCACTCTGCTATCTATGACTTCAGAACAAGAGTGGCTCAGAGCATAGGTCCCAGGTTTATTTCTGCTTGGAAAAAAAGGTCTAAAATATTTGTGCGTTTTCATAATTATGAAATGCTTGGTACAATAATTTGCAAAACTGCCATTATGTTAACCCTGCCCAGTCTTCCGGCCCATCAATTTTATATATCTTTAGTCAGATTAACCAGTTTCTGTTGAAAACTCCCCTTTCTTCAGCTGTCCCTGTAAAGTGCCTAGAAAATAATTTCAGTATAGGTTGTCTGATGTTCCATGTCTTGTGTTCTCTTCATACAAAGTATTTCAGTCAAACAAATATGAAATACTACCGTACCAATTGAAAAATTTTGCAGATGGAGAAGGGAATGGTTGGTGATTTTTATTTCCTTTTAAAATGCATTAATTGATTTCCAAGGAAGCATAATAAAGTCATGTTCTCTTTCAGATTCATGACCTGAATAAGCAGTACTTTTGTAAGATCTTTTTTTCAACATCTACTCTCCAGAAATATTAATGACAATCCATGACATCATTAAGTTACAAAACATGTTTTTGCAAATTGTTTTTAAAAGTTCTGTGATGAATTTTCTCTGAGCAACTTGATCTGTTTCTTTTTCCCCAGGCTATGTGAGACAGTGAGATGCACAAGTTATTGTGATGATTCTTAAGGCACTTCTAATTCAAATAGAGGGGGTTATTGAATTGACATGGCATGACCATAACCTATATTATTGACAGAACGGATGGCTTCATTTTTTTGGAGGAGAAAAAAAAAAACGCTTTCACATGAAAAGGGGAAAAAAAAAAAAGCCTACCTGTGTGTTCCCAGGATTTAGAAAATAAGAACATTCTGAGATGTTCTGTAGACCTGGGATTTTTCCCTTGAGACTTGTTGGATGCCATTTGTTTAGGTAATCACTGAGTGAAATAAAAAAAATTATATTTTTAAGATGACATAGTATAAAACTCTTGTTTGGCAGAAAGAGAAAAGTAAGATTTTAATGAATTCATAATCTCAGAGTAAAAGTAAAACTTCATGATGAAAACAGTAAACGACCTGTGTAAGGATTCTGGCTGTGTGTAGAGAAAATAGAGCAGAATCCAGAGTACACATATATTTGTAGGCAACATGTTAAAGAAGTAACTCACTGAAGACAAATTTGCTCCAAATCACAAAATCTACCAATAACTGTTTAAATAAACAGAAGACTGCTCATTGAAAACCATTGAAAAAACCTTGCCCTTTTGAATTTATTAAAGGGATTAATGAATGATCCATTCAGTGATTAAGCAGAGAAGTCTCATCTTTTTTTGCCTGCACTTGCACACTAATGTTGAATCTAATTAGGTAAGGTTCATACAGCTGAAATTAAACGAGTTTTCAGTACCTGCAATAGCTGGCCTTTAAAAATCTTTCTGAAGGTTAAAATAATTATGAAGGTGTTTCTAAAAGATTTTTCACACATCTAATGTGACTTTAAAAATCCCAGCTTTTGACCTTTATGAACATATCAGGTAGACTGAGAAGAAGTTATATAAGCAGGAAAAAGAAATGAGTGCAAACTTGTTACGAGTAAATACAGACTAGAAATTATACTTCTAAGAATTCAAGCACTAGGATTTTGGATTTTCCTACAGGGATAAAAACGAACAAGTTATTTTAAGTGTAAGTTTACATACTTATAGAGACAGTACAGAAAAAGATTATTTGCAGTAAAAAGGTTCTAGACTTAATAGTCCAAGAGGGTCTTTCCAGTTTTACGTTCTTACATCACATTAGAGAAAACAGCAAGCTTTCTTGATTTTTATTAGGCAGTTGCTGAAGCTCCACACAGGAACAAGTGTTAAGACCTTAACTCAAGGGAGTCTGAGCTTGGTTTTGAAAGGAATAGTACTCAGCACATTACACAGCTGGGGCTAGTGTCTAAAATACTCAAAAATATCAAAGTTAAATACCCATTTTCAAGAAATTGCTACTTAGCAGCTTACCATCCACTCTCTTAGATAAGTAAGATGCTACTAGAAATAGAAGTTATTTTCTTAAATCATCTAACTGCTTTGGAAACATGTACTCATTAGCTTCTCTAAGCGGATGATCAGAGAAAAATTAATTTAAAAAATATTTTATTAAGGGCCAGCAGGAAATGACAGAGACATTCTAGGGTTTATGCTTCAGCCTTTGACTTGATACAATGTTTCAGCTTATTTCAATATGTCTAATTAAATTAGATAATTCTGAAATATAAGTTATCTATTTTGCCACAGTATAAAATTGCTACCTTTGAAGGAAGAGCATTACAAATCTGTAAAATACTGGTCAGTTTTGCTATTTCTGTATTTCTTCAATTAATCAAATCAATATTTGTTATCAAAATTTGTTACCGTTTTAACATTGCTGGTTACTAACTGTTATATTTTAGGCTAGTTTTGAAGTGAAATTTTAACCTAATTTTTTTTTTTTTTCTGACAATATTCCACAAGTTGCAGCTCAGCAGACATTTGCCACATTTATATGCTTAAATAGCACAGCTTATGATTCTTAACTGAATTTATGATTAGGCAAGGTATGCTTTCTACAAGGAAACTGTGGGAAAACACAGGTGATTAAGCCAGGTTGCAACCTTGCATAAATCCTTAATTTGGAATAGCCTTGACAAGGAAGCAAACAAATACTGTATCAATATTTGGCTCTTTTTTCCTCTGAAAAGATCTATTTCTTCTTGTGAGTTTCACTTCCCACCCCATACATCTGAAGGAGAGCAGCAGAAGCCCCAAGGAACACTTTCTCTTGGTTTCACAGCACAGTTCTATCTTCTGTGGACAACAGCTGGCAATTAATCACAAAAACCCTGGTCCTATCCAGACACATTTATATTCCAGGTGTTCTTCTGCAAATCTAGGCTGTGAATGAGATTATGTCTGCCTTTTTATGTTGCTTGCTCTCTTGGCTTTACAGCACAGTACCCCCAAGTGGCCTGTTTAAGTCAGAATTCAAACATAATAGTTCACTGATGGTTTTTTAATGAACAAAGCTGAAACTAGACTAAGATTAAAAAAATAAAGAGGGTAGCAGGGAGCATTTCAAAGAATCCTATGTAAACAAAACTCAGCTCAGTGACCATGTCAGAGGAAATAAATGTTTTACTTAAAATCGCTCAGAAGACTATCACCGAAATTTTCACTTTGCAATGCCTTTCAGTGGCCTGTGGTCCTGGCTCATGGTTTTGCTCAGAGTGTCTGTAAAATGGTAACACTAATCTTTGGAAGTAATTTTTTCCCCCTTCATGGAGGTGTTGTGTGATCATGAGCCAAGAAGGACTGAGTAGAGCTCAAACTTGTTATCATGTTTACCACATGGCATTAAAAACAGCTGGGCAAATGCTACACTAATGACAGTGACATTGAAAGGATGGCAGAAAGGAGAGGAAAGGGTAGCGGGAACTTCCCCCATATATTTTTTAGATTGGCAGTTCTCCTAGTTTTTATTCATGAACTAAAATGTAGTACATTTTGTACTGGAAACTTCTGCTTCAAGTAGCCATTCAGCCTGTTGAAGTAAAAACTCCCTGGATAGTTGTCATCAGGTGTTTTGATTGAAACCATGTTATTTTAAACAGATGTGGGATCATATTCTGCAAGGACCCAAGTGCTGAACAGCCTCACTGAATTCAGTTGCAGGTGAAATTGTGCTGGTTGGTATCAATCAGGGAGTGTGCAGTTCTTCCTTCAACATGCAGCCCATGTCAGAGGAACTTGCTCCATAATTGGCTTGGGACTGCTGAGGATGCTGAAAACACTCTTGCTGTCATCTTTACTCACAGCCCAGTGAGAATTATTCTGGAGCTGAATGCTGAATCAGAAGGTGAATGAACATTTGTTTTAAGGTCTGGCTGGTTTATGCATAATGATAAGGATGTTTTCATCTGACTTGTTTCTACCACTAGCATAATCCTTACATAAAGGCAACTAACTACTGCAGTCATTCTATCTTTCACCACAGTATGGTAGAATATCATGCCTTGAACTGAGGTTTCTGGGTTATCTCTCTCCCTGAACAGTGTCAGTTAATTCCTCTGAATGAAAGACAATCATGTGACAGCAATGAAACAGAGGGTTCCATGTCATATGGTAACTCCAGGATTTTTTCTCTTGTTTTCAAATATGAAATACATAGTAGTGTATGTGTTTAGGATTTTGTGTCAAAGACTATTTTACCTGAATATGATAGCTGAATGATACTGCCAATTAAAATACCAAGTTAAGATAAACCACATATTGTCAGAGTCCGCATGGTGGTTTATATGAGAACAAGTATGTGGGGTTATATTGGTATTTCAAAAGTGATGCTAAAAATGGCTGGATGGGATTACAGCAGCAGTAGTTACAAATTAACCACCAACTTATATTTTAGATTTTGGTTTTTTTTTACCAAGTAATTATTTCATAAAATAAAAAGAAAATAAAGAGAAAAATTAAAATACAATTTATTAGTTAGGATGTGAACTCTGAGTGCTCAAGGGTCTTCTGTTAAGGGCCACATTCAGAAAACCCTGTCCACCTTCCCTACAGTGGCAGCTCACCCAAAGCCAAGGCAGAGTGGTTTGCATGGGGTCCCACCAGCAGAACTTTTGAATCTGCATCTTCATCTTTAGAAAGATACACTAGTCCAGAAACCTTATTATTCTCTGACAATAATCGTGATAATTGTAATGAAATGCCATATGATAGATCAAAGAGCAAAATAATGAAATTACATGGGGAAGCTATCATCTACCCTCTCAAATAGTTTTATTGGTAACAGTGTTATTGATTATATGCTGCCAACATGCACATGAAAAGAAGTTATATGCCCAAGGGACTTACAGTCTTACAGACCTATTCTTGATTACTGCTGTATGTGACTGTACACAGGTATATATGTACGAGCATTGAATATATTTTCTGTTTCCCATTGACTAAGGTGCTGAAAACTGCAGTTTATTGAAGAAAAGCTTCCATCCATGTCAAATGCAATTCTGACAGAATAAATAAGGTATACAGTCTGTGACTGTTAACTAACAGTACTAGTATGTGTTTAAAAAATTCATACAAACTGACTGGCAAGAATATTGACCTACATCAAATTGGAGATTTGAACATCTGTCTAATAAAATCAACATTTTAAAGTGGTTCTATGACTACATATTTCAGCTATTCAGATAATTCTTTTTTTTCCTTTTCTAAACCACTTGGTTTGCTGATTTGTTGACTTCCTGAATTTAGATCTTTTTACATGTTTCCTACCTTTTTCTAATGTCACCTCTCTGCCACTGGATAGTTTTCCCTCTAAAGTCCTAAAGTTAAACCAATGGATAGCTGTATAGCCAGTGAGTTGTTAGCTATTCATCTTTACCTTATGATAGAAAACTACTAAGATTACACAGTTTTGATTGTTAGTTATTTGGAGGCAGGATTTTTGTTTGTTCGTCTTATTATTGCTATGTGGGCTAATCAGGCCTGCATAAAATATATTTATTCATCTGAAAAAGTATAGCCTTTCAGCAGTTTTAAGTCACTCCTCTAATTTTGTACGATTTCAAAGAAGTCCAGGTAATTCTGTAAACGGAATTTGATCTAACGAATGATATCGTACTCTCTTACCCAGGTATGTATGAGGCAGACAAAGTATTTGCTTGCATTTTCTAAAGAAAATCTAAAAGTGGTAGAGCAGCCAAGCCTTAAATTTCTGAATATTGATTTTAAGGTTGAAGGTTAGGTTTTCTGCAAATCACATCATCTTGTCTTTCACAATTTGAGAGTGAATGCTGCATGTTATGTCCTTTAAACATAAACTCTTCAAGAGAATAGTAGTGTAGAAGCAACTATTTTCTGATGTTGTAACTTTCATGCATGAACAATCCAACATGGTTCTGCTCATTAAGGAAAACAATAAGCATTTGCTATGAGCTAGGACTGTAAAAACAGAGAAAAGTTGCTCTGTCACAGAAGAAACCTGAGTATTTCATAAAGACCTTCTTTCAAGCTGTCCTGCTTAAACAACATAGACCAAAGATACCTAACTGTTTTCCTTCTTAGTTTTCATAAGCCCTGTGAATAATTTTGGTCTATCAAGAAACTTTTTTCCCTTTTTATTTAATCCTATTTTTTATTTCTAGGTTTTTCTTCTCTAGACTATTGTATGCATTGTCTTTTGATTACCTTCTTTTGCTAAAATCCTCAATCATTAATAACTTCTTATCTGAACTATTGCTATTCCCTGTTCATAGTCCTTCTAAATCCTCATTATCTCAGTTTCAGGAAGACTGAAGTATCATAGCCATAGAGTTCTTCTATACAGTAAATACCACTACATCAGATTCATCTTCTAGAACATTCCCTAGCTTTCTACTTAAATTGATCTTATAATCAACTTCAAAATGGCATTTTTCAAAATGTTGATAAATTATTCTAATTCACTACAACAACTTGTCTAACTACACCCAACTTTACCCTTCCCTCTTGATACCTTCTCTGTCTCTGCTCCATCATTTGAGCAGATTACGGATGCCTCATTTGAGCCAAATGAAATTCCCTGTTTTTGTGGTATCTCTGTGACCAAGTAAATTTAAATCTCAAATTTAAATCTCTTACTTTATTTTAAGGTAAGTTGCTTGATTTTGTGTAAATCCATATATGATACTGCTTTATACAGAACTGTATACAGAACTGTATTTCAGAATTTGCCAATACAGGACTGCAGAATAAAACAAGAAGATAATGCCTTCTAATTCAGTATTTTTTTTCTTTTATACTGGATAACTCAAGCTGACATGTCATTTCAGTGCAGCTTTTGTTTTCACAAGTCACCTCAAAACAGTCCACAATATTTGTTCTTTGTAATCCCCTAAGTTAAAAAGGGAGGGTACATTAAACATACATATGTAAAAAGATAAAATCTATAGCTACAGGATGAATTTGAAAGCTTTTAATTTTATAAACCATTCTGTTTAACCAAAGATTTAAGCAAAAATAATACTTAATTTTTAAAAATTATTCAAAAAAATCTTTAAATCAAGATATGAAACAAAATTGATGAAAATGCTCTGGCATGAAGCATTATAAAAGCTGTGAGAATTGCTTTATAGAAGGTGAAAACAATTTAAATAAATAAATCAAATAAAATCCACATCAGCTTTTTCTAGTAGAAAGGAATTTGTGACTAAGTCCCTTTCAAGATGAGTAAAGACCATTTCTCTGTTCATAAAAGCATCCAGCATTTTTAAGGCTATGGGGATGTTGCATTTTCTGTCTGAAAAAACAGATGTATGACAGTCGAAACCACCTCATACTGCTCCTTATAACGGAAGACTTAAATTTATCCCAGCACTCACTTTTAGGCAAATGTATACTGGGAAGCTTCCTTTGATACTATATTAAAAAAAATCAAAATTTCAAATATAGATTTTTATAAAAACTAAATTATCATCCCTGTCACAATGAGGCTAATCTATAGCATCTGAGCTCTGTTTTCTTTCATTTTTTAAAATGCTGACTTGCAAACTGAAGTAGGAAGTAATTGCACTACAGGAGAATCCTTCCTTTTACCAGGCTAATTGAAAGAATTTTTTTTTTTTGTTTAAACTTGAAGAACAGATCTGTAAGATTTAATTTAAAGTAATAAGGTATGGTACAATGCAGAAAACTGTACTTATGAAACACCCTGACTTTTCAATGAGGTACAAAACATCTTGTGGTATGTGAAAGCTTCCAGTAGAAGAGTAGTAGAGAGAAACAGAAACAGAAAACAGGGACAAGGTCAAGTCTGGAATATTTCAGAGACTAAACAAATGACAGATGAGGGTGATAGAGGCATGAAGGAATAGATTCCTGGAACTGTACTTTATAATTAGAATAGAAGTCCTGAGTATCTATCTGGTGGACAATCTTCAACTCTAGTTAGGTTGACAGATTAAATAACTTTGTGTTTTCCTTCAATATAACAGCTAGGTCACTGCAACTTCTTTAATCAAAATTTGGCATACTGTCAGTACTTGGCTATTTACCATGTCTTTGGTTATCCCAACTAGATGTCAGAAAAATGGGCACAACATATCTTGAAAAAAGGAAGAAAAGGTATTAGATATTCATAAATTCTCTGGAGGTTGGTATATAATTGCTGCACACATTTCAATCAAATGCCAGTGCAGAGACCTGTGTAACCATATGTTGCATAATTTAAGCTCATCTGTTAGAGTTAAAAATGATTTAAATGAAGATCTTTGGATGTAGGTGAATTTAATTTATAATTACCATTTAATAATTTTAGAATTACTGATGTGCTAACAGGCTAGTCTTTTTCCATATAAAAAAGTGATATAGGAAATTGCTCTTTTTTTCACTCCTCTTTGGTATAGACTACCACAATTTCTAAATAAAATCATGTGATGTGAAAAGGCAAAGCCAAACATACCAAAACAAAGATTTATTTTTTATAACACTCAAGACAGAAAAGGAGATAAAATTGAAAATTGGTGAAGAGAAAGCATAAGATTTTCTGATATAACTAAAAAAACAGTTTGAAAGGGGGCTTATGAATGTGATGACAGTACAAGTCAGGGGAAGGCTTAGGAACCACTAGCTTAATGAAGATGTAATAATAACTGTTTTAGCAGTTGTTGAGCTTTGTCTGCAGGCTTTCCACTTACCATAATCAATGTTATACACCCTCCTTCAGTGCAGAATTAAACAGATTGGACCATTTTATCTTGGATCCCCAGGGAAGCCAGTCTCAGAGGCAGTAACAGTGAGGGGCTCCAGAGACAACAATTGCAATTGCAAAGATACACACAGCAGTTATAGTGGGATTATTAATTAAGATCTTTATTTCATGAGGTATTACCAAATGGTATGCTACAACAGGCATGACCATGCCCTTCTGAGAGTCTAAGCCAACAAAAGCTATTTAACTGCAATTAGAATATCACAGAGTCCAAGGTAATTAGCCTTGGCCTGAAGCATGGTATATTATTTTAGGAATGATGCCATGCTAATGTGGCATGGATTGTATTGGTTGAGAGTGCAAAAGAACAAGATTATTTGCTAGCTAAAACCTATGCAGACACTGTCATAATTTCAGCGTAGAGTTTAGGTTGCTCTGGCAGTTCAGTTAAGTATTTCTAAATTGAATATTTTCTACAAGAAAAGCCAGAGCCACAACTAAGAACAAGATGAGTTACTGTGTTTCCATATAGAAGTTTTAATGTCTGCTACATAATATTTTATGATTAATCTAATGAAAACCCAATTTCATTGCTTTTTAGCCATCATTAAACATAATGCTGGAAGCTGGGGAGAAGTGAGATTGCAAAGAGGGTTAACTGCTCTTTCTCTCTCTTTGGAAGTAATTTGTGATCCCCACAAAATTACAAAAACATGCTACTTTGCCAGAATTATAGGTTTTAAATTAAGATTGACTTGGTTGACGGATAATACAAAATCACAGAATCACAGATCAGGTCAGGTTTGAAGGGACCACAGCAGGTCACCTGGTTCAACCTTCCTGCTCAAGCAGGGCCATCCCAGAGCACAAGGCACAGGATTGTGTCCAGATGGTTCTGGAGTATCTCCAGTGAGGGAGACTCCAACCACCTCTCTGGACAATATCCAGGTGGAACTTCCTGTGCATCAGTTTCTGCCCATTGCCTCTTGTCTTACAGCTTATACCAAGAAGAGCCTAGATCCATCCTCTGATACCTTCCCTTCAGATACTTAAACACATTGCTGAGGTCACCTGCCAGTTGTCTCCTCTGAAGCCTGAAAAGGCCCAACTTCCTCAGCCTTTCCTCATATGAGAGATGCTCCAGTCCTTTAATCTTCTATATTATCCTCCACTGGGCCTGCTTCAGGAGCTCTACGTCTCTCTGGTACTGAGAAGCCCAGAACTGGACACATATCTGTATATTCTTAGAAAATACATTCTATTCTCAGAGACATTATTACGACTGTTAAAAGACTTACTATGGAGAATACTATCACTTGCTGTGGAGCCATCTCATATGCAGATGCAAGGTGACAGGAACTGAGATGCCGGAGGATGCAGAACTGCAAAATCAGGTTCCATGAGGAGTCTCTCACTCTGTACTTATCAAACAAATGGGAACCAGTACAAACTAAGATTTTCAGACAGTGGTTGAAATTCTAAAAAGTGCCTTAGACTACAACATTTACTGTGTTTAGTAGTGAAAAAGAAAGTAATAGTTTGGCATTCACATTATGAGCTAGAACTGCCTTCTAAAGGAAAGGAAAAAGTTGTGTTTGAAAATACAAGGCAAGCAGAATTTTGGAAGAATCTGATTCTTCCCCTGCAATTCACTTACAGACTTTAATCTTGGCCTATCCTGGGCCTTTGTAAGGCTATTGAAAAGAGGGCCAAATAGAGAGTTCTAGAACAAAAACAAGTGGCAAAATATTTAGACCATTTCATTTTTTCTTGCCCATGCCACAAATGTAGGGCCCCCCTGCAACCCCCCCCCCCCCCCCCAAAAAAAAAAAAGTTTTGCAGTCTAAACAAAAGCTTTCAATCCCCAAAGCTAAGAAGGAAAAAAGTGCTACCCTGACTGAGGATAAATGGGACCATACCAAAAGCAATTTGACAGTCAACACCCACAATAAAGGTATAGACCCCAGAACTTCTCCAAGAGCCCAGAAATCTGATATTCCAAATTGAAGTTTGCTACAAAACAGATTATCTGGAACTCTATTTTTCAAGATGTTGTGTATACAGCATAGCAGCAATATAAAATGCACAGACCAATGGCTGTGACTTCAGGTATTGAAGTCTGGGGTGAGATATAAAATCCCTCATCCCAGTCCAAAAGGGAAACTACCTCAGTAGCAAAACACCATTAGAGAAATCATGCGATGTCATTCATACTTCACTCAACCAAATTATATTTTGGCATCAGCCAAGTACAGCTGTCATATTTAATAGAAACCTGGATGCAGTGAGCCTGTAATATTTAAAACGGATGCCAGAGGAAAAAAGATATTGCAGAAGTACAAAAAAGCAAAAAATGACAAACAGAATAATCGATATAGTACAGTACCTGAAGTATTTTCCCATTCAGAAAAAATTATTATATATCTAGCAGGGGAAAACAACAGTAACACCTTATAATGCAGTCCTGAAAATTTGCTGGACACAAACTGAGACAAGTTTCATTCTAACATCCTGCAAAAATGAAGAGAAGGGATTATATGAACCTGCCAATTTGTACAAGAACACTGAAAGTGGTAAGACCAGAACTAGCAACCATACCAAAGCAAAGAGATCCCTTAAACATCTTTAGCAAAAGTAATGCCTGTACCTGAGGCGGAATCCAAAGATCCAAGTCACTGAGACACATCACATATACATCAAAAGTATCTGATACATTTTATGGAGTATTCTGCTTTCAAACATCTTCTCTTAACTACACATAATATGCCATATTATTTGTGCTTAGCAGTGTCTGAAACTCGACAAAATTAGCACAGCATCACCAACAGAACTGTGTCCATAATAATCCCCATAAACTGCTGGGAAATGTGGTTTCTCACCTAGCAGCTTTCCTGCAACTAACAGCAGTGCCTCATAAAAATCTGACTTTGAAAGTCCCATTGTGCTACTACCGGAGTTTGGTATGCTCTTTCTTGTGCTATCTAGACTAAAATGGTTTGTTCTGGTTCTGTGTTCATCTTCCCTGACAGCTGGGGAAATGTCCTCATGTCTTTTCCTCCCGAGACATGGGTATTCCCAGAATGGGAACTTCTTTATTAAGAAATCTTGTTTTACTTCCCTCTTAACAGTTGTCTTCTCAGTTTTTCCCCCTCTGTGTGACTCTTTTATAAGACATAACAAACTGTGAAAAAAGGAGTGTCATCAACATAGTCCTGGGACTTTTGTCTACATCTTGGTGCAACAAAAATGGAAAGCAAGTCAGTGAAAGAACCATAACCAAATGCTACTATCAGAGATGAGGGATCCAAACTAATAAGACTCAAAGTAAGTGTTCAAATCACTAAGATCTGACAGACTTTATTGTCCCCAGTATGCTTCTGTGCCAGTAGGAAACAGGCTATTACCCAATGTGCCAAAAGGCATTTGAGAGGAAGAGAGAGCATCGGAGGAGGCAGTGCTTGTGAGGGTGAGTTCTGCAGCACAGAAGTACTTAGCGAAGGTTGGAAGTAAAGGCTGTGTACATCTGTTCAGCCTTCTTGGCAGCATGCTCCCTGGGGTGACAACTGTGAAAAAAGGTGCGCCATCAACATAGTTCTGGCTAGTGAGAAGGAGGCAGATGTTGGGCTGTTCATCCTTGTAGAGAGCAGCTGTGTTTTGGGTTATAACTCCTTGCTGGGCAGTGTAGAGAAAGGTTGCAGCCTTGCAATGTGTGAAGGAACAGTTTGTCTAACATGTAGCTTGTTTTTCATGGATGTGATGTATTGGAAGCCTTTTCCTTATTCCCTGGGGAAATGGTGGACTACCAGCTGCAGAGCATAATTAATATTAGACTGAATCTCAAATGAGATCATAATAATAAATATCATAAACATTCTAAAGTGCATTTGATGGTCTCCTTCAACATCTGTAGTTTCAATATCTGTAGTATTTGTGGCAGTCATCACTTTATGGAGCAGGAAAAGATTAATATTTTTGCTAATTAAAAAAATGGTCTAGATCTTCTCTGTTTCTATCTTTTCTCTGTGCCTACATTAATTCTCTTAATCTTTTTGAAATAATCTGCTATTCAGATCCTTTTTGCTAAGGCCCAGTTTCCTCCTAAGAAAATCTTATAGAGGGAGAGGGAGTAAAAGACCATGATACAAGGCAGACACTGTTTTGCAGTAGGATTTCTTAGATTTTGGCACAAAAATTTCTCTGCAGTAAATGTATGTTTTTCATCAGACCTTGCTCTACCATGTGGCCTAATCTTCTTGATAATTTGCCCAACATATTATGAGCTCAAACTACTATTTCTTTCCTTTATAAAAGCCAATAATATAAATGCTAGAGCAAATGATATAAATCCCAGTGGAGCACACATATCTATTTCATTTGGGTTATTGGTTGCCAAAGGGAATAAACAGATTTTTGTCTTTGAAGAGTTCATTAGCTTCTAAGGGGGAAAAAAAAAAAAGGGGGCAATACAAAACTCCCTTCTTAACCCTGTATATCTATCGGGAACCAAACTCAAAACTTCATTTAATGTTTTTGGGAGCATCTGCTGACCTTGGCTTTGACAAACCTTCTAAACTGTACTTTAGCCCACACAGCTTTAGATGCTCACAGTTAACTTAGAAGATATCCACTACTGCTTGCGTCCAAGCTGAAAAAGGGTATTGGTTTAGAAAACAACTGCCTGAGCTACCATGATGAACTCTCCTATCGGATCATCCCTATTCCCAGTTTTCCTTACTATTTGAGTACTTATCTTTTCCTCAAAGTTGGCCCAATGAGTATTTTCTTTCCTGGACAATGTAAAGAACCCATCAGTATTCCCTGAAAATCCCATACCCATATAGAAGTGCAGAGTATGCAGGAGGTGTGAATCCCCAGCTACCAGTCTCACGGTCTGTTTGTATTAAATATAGGAAACTAGCAAAATACACTAGGCCAAATACTTTGATTCTTACTTGATTTAAATTGCTATCAACATTAAATGGATGACTGTTCAAGAAAATACCAATAAGTCTACTGGTTTTGTTTCCCAGAAGGCACTGCCATCCTGATGATGGTCTTGTCTACAGACCAAATCTCTAGAGGCAATTCTAAAGAACCACTTTTAATCATAGGTACTTCACAAGAAAAAATTTATAAAGTGGAAAAAGAGTCTGTGGCTAAAGAGTAGATAGCAAAAGGTGCTAGAATTATTTTTTATTTGGGATCAATTTTACTCGTTCCATATCAAATTAAAATAATTGGTTTATGATGAAGAAAGAATCAAGAATCTATGTAGAAAGAATCAAGTAGTTAAACTTAAATGAAATAATTTTCATCCAAAATGTATGCATGAGAGTTTGGAAATGCTGGTAAATTTGTTACAATTTTCAGACCTCTAAATACAAATTCCTGAATAAATTTGTAAAACTGAACAAAAAAATGTAATTTCTAAATCTATAAATATTTGCAAATAAATTTAAAAGTATATCAGAAACGATTGACAATGTATTTCAATGTAATTTCAACAGTCAAAATGTAGCCTAAGCAGTAGTTACAATACCCTAGTTGTTCACACTTCATACTAAGTATTTATTTGATGTAAGATAATAGTACCAAGATATTAATAAAAAGTCATATAAAATCTTCTTTTTCTTTTTTTTTTATATATTGTTAAAACTGATCAGTGAATATAAGATCAGGTTTTCTTGAGATATAAAATGTCAATAGGTAGCATGACAAGCTCCAAGAACAAAGCCACAGAAAACTCAGCCTTCAGATTTCTATCACTATCATCTCTACATCTTTTGACTTGTGGCTGTCTTACACTCCCCCACACAATTACTGAGGGTAAGACTAATAGGGTCTTTCTTTCACTTCAACTACTATTTATGAGTTTGTTTGAATTTCATGTCCAACCGTTCTCCTAGCACAAGCACTGGATATTTCTTACATAAAGTCTCCTAAGGGATATCAATAGTGACACAAAAGCCACACTTTCATCAGCTGTAGAGAAAAAACATGAAGGAGAAATTACCATCCATGTTTGAACTGCATTTTTTTCCTGGTGCTAATATTTTTTCCTGTCTCTTTCAGGATAGCGACAGGACTGTGCTCAAATTTAGTCACCCAGCTCACTGTCAGCTCTAGGCCATCACGAAGCAGAACCCATGACCTTTAACGCATTTGCACAATGAAAAATTATAGTCAAGGATACTGGCTGTAGACCAAGCAACCAAAGTGTTTAGTCTTTAAAAAGCATATTCAGAATTTCGATGCATGCCTCTTTACGTAAATAAAGGAACTCTGTAGGCTTCTAAACAATATAATAAAATGTAAGAAATATAACCATAAATGAGTATTCACGTGCAACATTTTATCAAGGCTATTTTCTTCTGAAGGAATATAGTGCTTTTATGTGTACTATAGTGTCAGAATTTAAATATTTGCATGGAGTAAAAAAAAAGCACCAGGAGATCTTGCCCAAAAATTTAAATCCAACTATGAAGTTTCTTTATTCACGCAAACAGAAGGAGCATGAATATGGTGACACTATACAGCAAATATACAGAATTGAAAGAGAGAACAACAGAGGAATAAACCAGAATTAAAATAGTACTTTACCTTTCTGGAACAACATTAAAGTTGAATTCAAACGCCAAGGCAGAATGGCTAGATGGCATGAGAGTATGGAACTAGAAATTACTATGTTAAAAATAAAAATAGAATTTAACTAATTTACTGTCTCAGGTCATGAGAATTTCATAATCTTCCCAGCAGAGTCCTGCAAAGTCCTCCCTTGTGACAGCTGGGCTCAGAGGAAGATCTTTAATTCAGAGTGAAAAATCTAAACAGATTTTTAGTGTGCATGTGATTAAAGCACTACATTTTTGTGTATTATTGTCCTGGTTTCAGATACGGTAGAATTACTTTCTTCTCAGTGTTTCTTTGTAAATGGGAGGCTAACCTTTTGAAAGCAGAACAAATGCATAAATCTTATTAGATTTTTTATCACAGGAATGTGATCAGAAACTGTCATGACTGCAGCAAGTGCTATCTCAAGCTGTACCAAGATTTGTTTCTAGCAGAGATCAAGAGGCTGCTTTTCGGCTACATAGAGTGAGATCCCACATGGAAGATGGTTGCAAAATGAAACAGATGATGAAAAGGAACTTTTTGACAAATTACTGATAATGGTAATGACACAAAAGCAAATATATAGTAATTATAGGTATCTATAACCTAAATATTTCCATCTATCAGTTGTGTAATAGAACCCTCCTAGTACTGTGGGTTTCAGAATGTACAGATCTGTTCTTGCCTTTTGTAAGCAGTGTAGTCTGCAAATTTGTATTTCCTTCTTGAAAATAATCCAGTAATATTTCTTCCTCATGGTATGAGAAACTTCAGAAAAATGAAAAATAATTTCTGCCTTGAAAGTCTCTGTGTATAGATACAGAATCTAAGAGTGAAAACAATCAGTAAGGTTGAGTGAAGAGATTTAAGCAGGATATTGCTTAGTAGATAATATATTGGTGTGTAAAGGAAGACCCACAGGTAGACTAGAGATGTGGGATGACACCTGTAATCTTCTTAGGTTTTGGAAAGTGTGAGTTAAAGGACAAAACATTCAAGGCAGCAAATTTGGAGGTGCAGTTATGTCAAACAGGGCACTTGTACTAGCATATCTAAAAACTGTATATTTAGGGATAACTTCAGATGCTTGTAACTTTTCTGGTCCTGTGTCAAGGTTTAATCCATCGGCAGTATGGAAAATCCCTTTGGTGAGTTGAGATGAGTTTTCCCAACTCAGTACCCCTTAAAATTCTTGTGCACACCAGTCTACTTACTAGCAGGCAGTATGAGGAGCAAAAAAGGCCTTTACACTGAATATGCACTGTTCAGCAATAACTAAAGCATCTGAGTGTTATCAACACTGTTTTCATCACAATCCCAAACCAGCATCAAACAAACTATATGAAATTAACTCTACCCAAGCCCAAGCCAGTTGAGTCTGTCCATAATTTGTCTCACACTTGCAGTTTTAATTAAAAATAGTTTATTTTCAAGACATAGTGGTAAAAATGTAAATGAATGCAGGTGATGATATTTTGTGTACGGAAACCCATTTTGGGATGGTTTCCAGCTTTAAAAAAATCAAACGACATAAAAACAGCAGATGCATCAGCATTTGTCTGTGAAATTCAGAGGCTCCAACCTTGCAAACAGAACTCACAGGCAATTTATGTTGAAGTCTAAAGTACTTTTATAATCTATGTGCGAATCACTTATATGTAAGCCTAATCAACGTTTATAGTATGGTAAGAAATTCTCACCTTCTTCATGCAATGAAGAGTTCATTCCTTGAGTAATTTCATTTAGTTTATGTAAGCTTGACAATAAAATCCAACAGAAGATTGTAGATTCTGTAAATACTCTGTGTCCTGTGATTATTGCACTGTGACACTGTCATGGTTTATCCCCCTCCAGCAACCAGGCCCCTCACATCCACTTGCTCACTCCTCCATGAGCTGTATCAAGGAGAGAAAGGTGAAAGGAAGAAAGCTCATGGGTTGAGATGAAGTTTAATAGGGGGAAAAAAAATGCTCATGCACATGAGCAAAGCAAAACAAGGAATTAATTCACCCCTTCCCATGGGCAGGCCGGTGTTCAGCCTTCCCTAGGAGAGCAGGGCCCCATCATATGCAGCAGTTACTTGGAAAGACAAACACCATCACTCCAAATGTCCCCACTCTTTCTCTTTCTTCCCTCCATTTTATAAACACAGCATGATGCCATACAGCCTGGAATACCCCTTTGGTCAGTTGGAGTCACCTGTCCTGGCTGTGTCTCCCTCCCAGCCTCCCATGCACCCCCAACTTCCACATCATTGTAGCAGCGCAAAAAGCAGAAAAAGCCTTGGCTCTATGTAAGCCCTGCTCAGCAAAAACATCTCTATGTTATCAACCCTGTGTTCAGCATAAACCTGAAACAAGCTCCATACCAGCCACCATGATGAAAATTAACTCTACCCCAGCCAAAACCAACACAGACGTATTTTTTGCACAGACACGTAGAAGTAATGTTCCTCGGTTGTACTCTAAAAATGAAATCAAAATTTGAACTCATTCATGTCCAGCAGGGACACCTTCTCCTGCTTATCAGGCTGCATCAGGATTCATCAAACATGGGTTGCATTAGTCTCTGCCACCTTTTCAGCAGCTGCTGCTGCTGTGGTTTCTTTTCCTGCTGCGCTTTTCTAGCTTTTTTGATCCCAAACTGCTAGGCCTCACAGCATCTACTAATTTTGGTTCCTCTCTGCACACACTGTATCTCATTGAATATTAGGGTATTGGATTAGCTGGAAGTAGTGGGTTAACATTATATTTTCAGGTACAGTTATGACCATTGACATCCACTTTAATATTAGACACAGACACCATTTGTTAACTAGTGGTACATTTTAAGTGCACAAACCTCACTACTGAATTACATGCCTTACCCAAATTGTTAACCATGAGATATCCTCAGCCTTTCTGAAGATGTTTGTAGCATTCTGCTGTTGATTTATGGTGTAATTTACCTCCATGCATGGAATCCCAGTGAAATGAAATGACGGATGGACTTCCCTCACTCCAGTAGGTTACTGGACATATTTATTTTAGAACTGTTCCATTTCCTACTTAACTAAATAGCAGAATTTTATTTTAAATTAAATACTTAAATAATTTCATTTAACTGAGTAAAACACTTTTACTTGAGCAGATCAAATCTGAATAAACTCATTGCCCTGGGAGATTTTAGTACCTATATGAAAACCAAATCCTCTAAACAGCTTCAAAAATTCCTACTTTCTGTAAGGAACAATGAAAGGAATAATTAAGTTTGTTATGGACCCTGCTTTTTACCATGTCTTTCTCTGGATCTTGCCTTTCATACAGGACTGGAGATAACAATAGCATAATATACAGAATCCATATTATATATAAATTCCAATTAGAAATCACCAAAACACATAATGGTTAAGGATTTCCTCATTATTGTCTGGACCGCTTGCTGATCCAGACTGACTATAAATAGCTTAGAAAAAACCCTGTTTTTCTGCCTATTATGGGATTTGTAAGCCATTGTTCTCAGTTGTAGGTGCAATAGTACCCAATAATGCTTTTCAAGACTTAGCACAGGAATGTCCTGTAGTATCACAGGAGATAACTAGAGTGTCAGTGAAAAGATGCTGGTAAAGACTGTCTAATGCCATGACTGCTCAAGAAAAATTATATTAGTTTTCTTTTCCATGACATCTGTAACATCTCAGTCAGTGACTAGTTCCAAGTAATTGTCTACTCTTGGGGCTGGTTGAGTGTTTCATGATGAAGGGTTTTTGTTATACTTGGATAAACACACTAAAACTCAGAACTGACTTTTGGCTTGCAAACTAAAAGCTGGCTTCAGAAACGATAAATGTTTTTTTGGCTTGAGTTTTGGTCAACAGTATCTCTTGGTGAGACTCTAGAAGCACTAGGGGAGTTTCAAACTGATAAATAAGCCAAACACACAAGTTGCTTTTGATCGATGAGGATACTGGAAGAAAAGCAAGACATCACTTCATTTGTTCTCATTTCTTTGTGCACTGACAAATTTTTTGTTTACCAGCTTGCTATCAGAAATTCCTCCAATGACAACACATACTCAGAACAAAAAATATAGAAGCTTTTTTTCTCATGTTTTGTGGCAAAATACTGTGCCTATGCCAATACTTGCTTGCTACCTTGCAATAAATGGGAATAGAATGCAAATTCTAGCCATGATGCTAATTGAAAAAAAGGGATTATAACCATAGTCTAACATGCAAAGATAAATCTAACTTGGATTAACTTGTTTNTAAAATAAAATAGGGGAATAAAAATAAGCAGAATTAGCCTTGCAAAACTCATTAGAAGAGGTAATAGCATTCTCCTACCTTCTATTAGGATGTTGTAACCAGAGATTCTGACCCAGAGCTTACAACTGAGAGGATTACATTGATTTTTAGGAAAATTTTCCCAGAAAGGAACATCTGCAATGTTCAGCTTTCATTTAATTTCCATATGTAACACAAAG